>WSFP011447405.1:0-20026 GCA_009831015.1 Picea engelmannii | reverse complement strand
TTTACTTTGGATGAGGAAACATCGATAAACATCATGACTGAAAGCACTTGGGAAACCCTAGGAAGACCTACTCTAGTTCCTTCACTAGGAGGAGTAAGCTTGTTTAAAGGAAAATTGGTAACCTTATGTGGACGGATTACCCAGATAGCCATGACTACCCATGGCACCTCAACAGAAGAAGATTTTGAGATTTTTAAGTTCATGGAAAGTAGTGCTCTGTTTCTAGTTTTGTTAGGAAAAACTTGGATTGCGAAAGATCAGAGTCGAAAGCAAGAAGAGGCAGACTTAGAACAAAATAAGCAAGAGTTAAAGGATTTCGTGGCCATAAGAATAGTGCACTTAATAGAAGAATGGGAGGATAAAGAGAAGCTATTTAGGTATCAAGACTTGAATGTCGGAGCTGAATGAGTATAAGAACAAGAAATTAGGGAACCTACCCCAGAGCCGATGAAGGAAGAAACACTGATCCTGAACCCTACCCCACAACGCAAAGTTACCATGCCTAAAGAAGAAAAGAATCAGAATGGAAAAAGGATGACTGAGATGAACCTCACTGGCAAGAAGTCAAGGAAACTCATGAAGAAGAAAGCGAAGTTGGAAAAATTACAGAATGTGCCAGAAGGAACCCCAGTGAAGGAAAACATGCAGAATTTGAACTTCGCCAGGATATCAGAACAATGACACCCGATACTTCACAATGGCGAAGCAATATAGTTGTTGACAAAAATACTCGTTCGACTTCTGCCCCAAATGGGCATAAACAAATTCAAAGACCACCACCAGACCGTTGGACCTCACCTTAACGGATAGATCAACGGTCATGGAAGCTTCATATCCATTGCAAGCAGTCTGTTGCAGAGTTACATACTTATTCTGTCATGCCATGCCTGGAAGATCGGCTTAGAACAAAAGGCCGAAGAACCCTTAGACTGTCAAGTGATGAAGCTTGTTGAAGTTATTCAACAACTGCAGCAAAGAGTCATGGACTTAGAGCTTCATATCATCCCAAGTACCCCGCAAGAAGAGCGTGACCAACGAGAAATAACTACCTGGGGTAGAGTAGAAAGTATTAAAGAACTCACTAAAGAATGCAAAAAACTAAGTACCATAAGTGCGCAAATACATGAGAATCTGACCGAGAACCCAGAATTGCATAAAATGGAGTCGCAGCTCCAGGAGGTGAAGAAACATATAGATAAACTTCAGATGCAGTTGAAGTCCCTATAAACCATAGAGAAAATGAAGTGATCCCATGAGCAACGCATCGCACAGCAGTAGACCCACATAATCCAGAGCAAGGTCATGGAAGTGACGCAACAACTTCAACCTTTGCAGGATAAGGCATCTCAACTATTTTTAGAGATTGAGAACCAAGGGACATAGCTACAATAGGTCATGATTACAGCAGAGCAGTGCCTAAAAGGACCAGTAAATAACACACTCATCTAGGACTTCGCCGAGCAGGAGGAAATTGCAAAGCAATAGGTCGAAGCAGCTTGAGCCAAACATGAGGTGCTTGAAGTAGAATTGGCCAGACCTGAGTGACTCGGGACAAGTCACAGGTGAGTTTTGGGGGTTTGTTGGCCCTTGACCAAGTTTTTAGGAATACTTGGTCATATTTGACCATTTTTGGTACTCCGACATCCAGTCATAGAAGGAGTGCATGGTGAAGAGGAGATCACAGGATCTCCGCCCCTTTTTAGGGATTTTTGGGCTCTTTGGGAATATTGTAATGGGAAAGGGATATCGACCCTTATTTAGGCCTTTTGTATGTATAAATAGAAGGGTAGGAAATGTAATAAAAGAGGCGCGTGTGTCATCTATGTGATGTAAATTGAATGTCTTAGTGCATAAAGTAGATCTATGTGATCAAACGTCTGTGTGACTGTAAGAGATTTGTGCCTACTATAAGTATTGTAAGTGTTGAGTGCACTGGTCAGGGAAGGACTTAGTGCCTGGATCTACATGGGGAAAGAGGATCTAGAAAGCTTTGCATATCTCTTGTCCTAGGAGGGATAGGATCTTGAAGGCTTTGTGTTATAACTTCATTTACAGAATATAATAACAGAAGAAGACTTTGTGGACGTAGCCCCAGGGTGGGGGTTAACCACGGTAACTCGGTGTTTTGTGTTGATGTGTTTGTCTCTCTCGTGATAAGTGATTTGATATGTTTAGATAGATCTATTGATGATTTGTTCTTATGAGATATGAATGCATGCTAGATATGATATATAATATGCTAAGTGCTTAATCTATTCGGTATAACCTGTTTCTCGTTGCTAATTGCCAGATCTGAGTAATTACTGCGGTGCTCTGTGCTTTCTGCAAAGTGTATTAATGAATGTATGTTAAGGAATAACTGATGCTAAGTGAACTGTAAGAAAGATAATCACAGATCTGTGTCCCAACTAAGGTTGCAGACACCTGAGTCTTTCAACCACCCCTACCTCTACCTCGGGTGAGATTGCATCTGCTTCACAGGTGTTGCCAAAAGGGCTGGTAGCTAGGGTTTTGTTGGTGTTGTCTTGAGCGTTGAACCGTAGGTCTACCCTTGTGCCAACATTGGCCATGGTGAAGCGGAGAGGAAATCATTCCGAACTGCGTGATCAAGGAGGGGAAGACTATGCACCAGAGGGGGGTTAGCCAGAAGGGGGGGAATCAAGTTGTCAATCGGGATGAGAGATGAAAAAGGGCACTAATAATTAGGGGGGTCAGGACTGTGGGTATGAATAAAACCGCATAGCCCACCTTCAAAAGTAAAAGTATGTTATGATAATGTTGTGATTTTTTCACCCATTTTACAATAGTTTGTGAATCCCCAAAAAAATGGATATATGTAACATTCTTTTCCTTGGAAAATAGTAGAAGTAGTTTTAGAGACATTAGTTCTACAAAATTATTTGTACCAGGCCCCAAACCCATTTGCATTTTGAAGTGTGCATGGTCGGATAGATATAGGATGGCCCCTACCCCACATATCTAATTTCTATTTTTTGAAGCCCCATCGAAATATGCCCATGGCCTTTGATGATCCACTCTCTCTTCTTATGGAACTCTTCTGTTCTTCTTGTCTTTTTCCTGGGGAAAATGAGCAAGAATACTACTACATTGAGCAATAATGACTTCCTGGAGGATCATTGTTTTGTGAAAAAATTGGGAATTTCTATCTAACCATATTCCCCAACAGACTAAGAGTGGGAGATCAAAAATGTTTTTATCGGATGGGGAGGAGATCCAAAATTTCCAAGATTCTTCCACTGTCTAACCTTGCCATATATAGGTTTGTCCTTACATATTTTTTATCTCCTGCTAGACCTCCTTTGAGAAAGGACAAGAAATATGTTGGGCGCAGGCCTTGGGGAAAAGGAATGATGTGGAGGAAAGAAAGTTGCTAGAAAATCATGCGAGGCATGCATGCAAGAAGAAAAGAAAGAAAGACAACTGGCAAGGAAAGCAACAGACGAAAATGCACATGCAGAGGAGAAAAGCGTGCAAGGCCAACATGCAAGAAGACCTAACTAGGTTAGGGTTTTGGTAAGAGAATGTAATGGCTAATGAGCCAAGAATAGATATAAATAGACACCTAGGAGGTCTAGGGGGGGTCGATGTCTCTGATGGTTGTTATGTGTTACTCGTGTGAGATAGAGTAACATGCTGGTAATGTGAATGTAATTTAATACCTTTTTGTAAGTTGTTGAGCTGTAGGAGAGAATAGTAACTAGACCTTGAGGGTTATATCATAGGCTGAGGAGCCTGGTGCAATTTAGTCAGCCTCGTGAAGGTCGAGGAGTATGTTTTATGAATGTATGAATGGATTTGTAGTGCACGCGGTGCCATATATGACAGAACCATAATAAAGAGATGAAGAGCCAAATCTTTGTGGACGTAACCCAGGAGGGGGTGAACCATGATAAATCATGTGTTATATGGAGTGATTATTGTTTATATCTTTGTTGTCAATGGTTAGATCTTAGATGAATGGTTTGATGAATTAGTTAGATATGTTGATTTACATGCATGAATAAGAAACGACAGGATAACTAAATTAGATGAATGATATAGTAATGGACTAAAGATCACCTAGTACTCTTCTAGATCCCCAATCATTCCTAGACTGCAAGCACTTGAGCGTTGCATTCATCCATAGAACTATCTTAGGTGAGACTGCACAGTGCACTCTATGTACTACGTTTCCTTCTAGTTTACCAGGAGGGCCGATAGTTTTAGAGGCTTTGTTGGATCCCTAGCAGACCTAAACTTGGGTCAATCCTGTTTAAGGTATAACTTAGATAACCAACCAAGAAATGGTTTTGTTGCCGGTTGAGACAACATAGGATTGAGTAGATGGGATCTATTGAAGATCTGTTAAAAGAGTGCAAGATCTATTGAAGGCAGGTCAAAAGAAGACCAAATTGGATGACAAGAAGGTGAGAGAATGCGTCGCTAGAAGGGGATGTTGAGACTATGGAATCTTACAAAAGAAGAGATCAAAAGATGGTTAAAGACAAAGGAGCTATATTTTGTGCAGAAAGATAACATAAACCCTAGAGTAACACCGCGCAAATACCTTGAGAAGTATGTGTTTATTGATATGCATGAAGTATTTTTCTATTATTTTCCACACTTATTATAGGAGTGGATATTGAGGTTGAAAGACAACCACGCAACAAATCAGATCCGATAGTTAGAGTGGACCTTAGTTCATATTGCATAGTTACAACAGGTGAATAACAAATTCACCCATGCAGTATATTTTTGGCTAGACTGTATTGTAGCAGGCTTTATAACAGAATTTGCAGTAGATACTGCGAAGTTGTACAATGCAGCAGAGAAATAGTTTTTGCTAGGTCCTCGAGGAAGGTACATTAGATCACTATATAATTCTATTAAGATATTTCTCTATAACAAAGTTGTAATGACAATGGAATCAAACAACTAAACTTCCTTGTGTGCATGGGGGAAGGGGGGAAGCACTGACATAAAAAGGAGAAATGGAAGGAGAAGTGGATAAAGGAAAGAAGGAGGAAGCCTTAGACCCAATCATGATGGACGATGACTAGATAAAGCAGATCATGGTGACAGCTGGAAAGATGCGCAGTGGAGTACCCTACCAATACAAGGTAAACACTAAGAAGAGAGTTGTAGCCACGAGGGAAGGCTTGGCAAGTGACAAAGAGGAGGTAGAGGATCTCCAGGATGTGGAGAAGATTGAGGAAATCCTGCATGCAACATACGAGAGGAAGACGAGAGGTCCAAGAGTGGGAATAGAAGGAAGCAATCCTATCCATATTAATGTGAGTGTGGAACCCATAAACCCATGTGCGACTAACACACCAAAAATAACACCAATGTTCAGAAAATTGAACTTTGAGAGAAGGAAGACATCAGGAAGTACATCTACACAAGGAACAACAACTGGGGGAGCTAGTTCAGGAAGCATTAGTCAAGCATCTACATCACATGGAGGTAGCAGTTCAACATTCAGGATGGTAGGGAATGATCCCACCATTCGGGTACCAAGACCCTGAGAAACACTTGTTCATTTGTGCAAAGATCTGGGAAGAAAAACAAATCACTGATGAAGATACTAAACTTACGCAACTAGCTATCACACTAAGATATTGCGCACTAGACTGGTACATGATTCTAGACATAAACATCGCACCTAGAATGACAAGGAAACTCACAGACATTAAAAAATTATTGATTAATGTGTTCTAGAAGCTGAGCTCAGAGTATCAATAGATGAACGAGATGATAGAAATTCGATAGAAACCAGGAGAATCTATATGGGAAATTGACTAGTGATTTAAACATCTAAAAGGGAAATTGAGGTATGCTATGACTGACATGCAGCATAGGCATCTGTTTGTGAATTATTTGTTACCACACCTGAAATACCCACTCAAACAATAGAAATTCCAATCTCAAGCAGAGGCTTTGCAGGAAGCCTTGCAAATGGAGGAGAATCAGTACCACAAGACAGATCCAGCTATAGAGGAGTTGAAGGAGGATCTGAAAAATATTACTTTCCAACTCAATCAGAATAAGAGCAAGGACAAGCATGAAGCTATTTGGTGTACCACATGTAGAACATAAGGGCACCATAAGAATGAATGTCCAACATTTGCACAGTATATGGCAACATGGATGCCAAATCCATTTCTGACAGGAGGACCCTAGTGAAAAATTTTCTAGACACACGGGCATGATCCATATCATTGTCCTATGATGCAGTAATACCAGACAATACCAAAGAATGCATACTACACTTTTTGCAAGTTAGTATACCATGATGATAAAGACTGCAGAACCATGGATCTGATGAGGGAAAGGACGTTAGAAACATATAAGGTGCAAGCCAAAATGATGACAGGTCAAGTTGAACCTTAGTTTAATCAGGCACCAGCATAGTATAATATCGTGTCGCAATAGTATAGAAATGTATAGCCGCAGTATAACACCACGCAACCCCAATATAACCCTGTGTAGTATAATCAGGTACCACAATACAATACACCGCACGAAGATCATGTTGGGTAAAGAGGGGGAGGATGAGGCAAAGGAGGCTTTGGACGAGGAAGAGGTCCAGTAGTGTGCCATAATTGCCAACAACCATGGCACTATGCAAGATAATTCCCTCTCCCACCTATGACATGCATGTATTGTCGTGCAACAGATCACAATACAAAGGATTGCACAACAATGTTGGGGAAGATATAGGAGAAACAAAATTAGAACAATCAGAACGTACAATGGATCTCTATAGAAGCTAAAGAAGATGGTAGGAACATCAACCTAGTGATGCATGGAGGTGCCAAAATAGGAGATGATGTGGCTAAACAGGAACTAGTACAACACAAGTGGATTAAGAAAAATACCGAGCCACCCAACCTGTTCAATGCAGAAAAGGAGAAGGAGACCTTTAAGGAGGCCGGACAAGAATTTATCAAGAAAAATGTTGCATCTACATCTACCGCGCAGCATATCCCAGACATCCTAACGTATTAAATGTCATCAACATTGAACCATACCAGTGAAGTCCACCTGAGAAACCAAGTAAGTTGTATTAAAACTTTCCTGCAATCCTTTATTCAATTATTTAATGATCCATCATCTGTTATAGTATTAGAGAATCTGTTAGATAGATATACCAAAAACTCTGAGGGAAATTTAGAACAGAGGATAGTCAATCACCTCCATGCAAGAAGGAGAACCAACAGAGAGTTTAGATTGAATGCCAACATCAAATATTTTAACATGGGCAATGTGACATTAGATCTGGGATCTGAAGTGAATGTATTTCCCAAAAAGACATGGAAATGAATGGGAGAACCTACCTTAGGCTACTCACTAGTCCAACTGAAGTTAGCAAACCAACATATATTTCTACCAATAGGGAGGATAAAAGGAGTGATAGTAGATCTTGACGGAGTGCGCACTAAGGCAAACTTCGAAGTGATCGAAATCGTGGATGGCACAACACCATATCCAACATTATTGGGATTGGATTGGGTGCTTGAAAATCAGGCGATAATCAACTTGAAGACTAGGAATATGACATTTGAGTCAGGCGAGTATAGGGTTATCGTACCTCTATATCCATAATAAATTGAAAGATTTGTGGAACCAACATGTTTAGACCTGGAAGAAATTAACCAGCTGTACCGGACCACCACGCACACCGAAGATTACATTAATCCAAATTTCGATGGTGTACTTAGTTGGAGAAGTATCACATCATGTGCTTCCAACTCATACATGGGTCTGGAGAATTGGAAACAGCGCCTACATGAGGTCTGAACCAAAATATGTGCTCGAATAGATTGTGTAGTAAGATGGGTTGGGACAGAAGTCAGAAAACCTCCAAGTTTCCATGGAATAAACGACTTGGAAGAATTCCTAACAAGATATGAAGATGAAGTATCAGAGAGTCAGAGATTGTTAGCTCTCGATATCGCACTAAAGGCTACACCTACAATATGGTGGGGCACACACAAGGAAAAAATCAAGGACTGGTACCAATGTAAGTGGTTAATGCACATCAGATTTGGTGCAACACAAATAAGAAACCAGCAACAGAAACATGATGGACAGGGGGCACCAGCGAAACACTTGGAGAAGTGTAGAGTGTTGTGGAAAATGACACCCCCAGAAGAATGGCCTCATCAATTCATACACACATTATAGGGCATCCCAGGAAAATGTTATACAGAACAGGAACTGCGTAGAGGAACTATGAGTTGGACAGTGCTACAAAAAAACTTTACAATCACTTTCTCAGTTGAACATGAGAACCCCAACATAGATGCAACACTTAAGCAAATAACAGAGGTGATATTCATTAAGGAACCAGGAATCGAACTCATAACAGAAGAACAACAACAGAATAGATAGATAGTGAAAGAACTATTGTAATGCTACCATGTGCAAGAAGAAGTACCAAAGGAAGATGATCCACGTGATATTCAGATCGAAGAAGTTGAAGGTGAAAGAGAAGTGGAAGGTCCACCTATAGAATCAAAATTAATTGTTGCGTCAATCAAGGTGAAGAAAGTCAACATTGGGACAGTTGAGAATCCCAAAATGGCCATCATTGGAGACTACTAGGACGAGTAAACAATGGACATGATAACAAAATTATTGTGCAAGTACAGTGACCTGTTCCCAACAACCTTTACAGAAATGAAGGGTATCGCAAGAGAACTTGGAGAGATGAAGATCCCTCTCAAACCATAGGCAAGACCTATCAGACATAGGCCTTACAGATTGAACCCTATCTACAAGAAGAAGGTCATAGTAGAAATCGACAGAATGTTGGCAGCAAGAATCATAGAACCAGTAGAAGAATCATAATGGATAAGCCCCATGGTAGTTCAGAAGAAAAATCAAGGAGGCATATGAATCTGTGTAGATCTAAGAAATTTCAATGATGCTTGCCTAAATGACCCCTTCCCTACACCCTTTACATATGAAGTCCTTGAAAATGTGGGAGGCCAGGAAGCATACTCACTCACTGATGGATTCTCAAACTACCACCAAATAAATATAACACCAGAAGATCGACATAAGATGACCTTTGCAACGGAATGGGGATCCTACCAGTACATAGTCATGCCTTTTGGACTGAAAAATGCACCAGCAATTTTCTCCAGAGTAGTCATTACTGCCTTCAAAGAATTCATCCATCAGTTTCTAGAAGTATATTTGGATGATTGGATAGTGTACAGCCTATTGAAGGATCATGTAGAGGTGTTGAGGTTGATGCTAGAAAGATGCAGGAAATGCTAAATATCCTTTAACATTAAGAAATGTATATTTGGAACACCCTTCGGAATTCTATTGGGTCACATAGTATGCAGACAAGGTTTGATCATGGATCTTGCAAAGATTGGAGTAATTGTGAACTTACCACAACTAAAATCAGTGTGTCAGCTGAGGGCCACATTAGGACATACAATATATTACATAAAATTTATCAAGGGGTATGCACATATCACTACGTCGATGGCGAAATTACTTAAGAAGGATACTAAATTCCAGTGGAATGAGAGCTGTCAGTAAGGATTGGACACTCTGAAGGAGAAGATGGTCACGACACCCATATTAGTCTTCCCATATTGGGAGAAGACATTCCACGTACATGTAGATGCATCATCCATAGCCTTGGGAGTTATTCTAGTGCAACCAAGAGCAGGGGATTTGTATCACCCCATAGCATTTGCAAGCAAAAAATTTTCAGAATTCGAGCATAACTACAACACTACAGAGAGAGAAGGTATGGAAATGGTATATGCACTTCAAAAGTTTAGGAATTACCTACTTGGAAAACATTTTAAGATGTTCACAGATCATTCATCCCTTAAGTACCTAGTCAACAAGCCAATGTTGGGGGGGCGAATCTGTCAATGGTTACTACTGTTTCAAGAATTTGACTTTGAAGTCATAGTGAAACTAGGGAAGATGAATGCAGGACCAAATCACTTATCAAGGGTCACCAATGGTGAGGATCCTACAAACTTAGAGGATACCTTCTCTGATACACAATTATTTTCATTTTAGGTCGCGGATGATTGTTTTGCTGACATTATTCAGTATTTAAGTATAGGGACTGCGCCATAGGAACTTAACACTACACAGAGGAAGAATCTGGTTGTCCAAGCAGCTGACTACCAGTTGATCGTAGGTCACTTATATAAAATGGGTGTAGACAACATCTTAAGAAGGTGTGTGCTAGAACACGAAAGGCCTTAGATACTGGCAGAATCCCATGAAGGAATAGAGGGAGGACACTATGCAGGTAAAGCTACCGTGCATAAGGTATTACATGCAGGATTATGGTGGCCAACTATTCATCGAGATGCAAAGGAATACTGTCAACAATGTGATGTTTTTCAGAGGGTTGGAAAACCAAACAAATGAGATGAGATGCCCTTACACCCATAGGTAATGCTACAAGTGTTTGACAAATGGGATATCAATTTTGTTGGGCCAATTCACCCACCTGCAAGAAGATCAGGCGGAGGATACATCATCACTGTGATGAAATACCTCTCAAGATGGGCAGAGGCAACACCAGTTAAATATTGTAGTGCAGAGACACCAATACACTTCCTATTTGAGCATGTGCTCACTAGATTTGGTTGTCCAAGGATCCTGATGAGTGACCAAGGTGATCAATTTATCAACAACACTATCAGATCTCTGACTAAATAATTCAAGGTATACCATCAAAAAATTACTCCATACCATCCTTAGGAAAATGGAACAGTGGAATCCTTCAACAAGATTCTAGATAATTCAGTAACCAAGATTTGCAATGTCAATAGGGACGACTGGGATTCAAAGATACCAACAATATTATGGGCATATAGAACTACTTGTAAGACGCTGACAGGGTATACACCATTTATATTGGTGTATGTACAAGAAGTAGTGGTTCCATTAGAATTATTGGTACCAAGTCTATGTGTCGCATCAATTACAAACATGACAGAATGAGGTGCAGTACAAGAAAGGTTAAGTTAGCTGATGAATGTGGAAGAAGATAGGATTCTAGCAGGATTTCACCAAGAAGTACAGAAAGAAAGGGACAAATCCTTGCATGATCTACATATCAAGAGAAAAAGTTTCAAGGAAGGATACCTAGTCCTACTGTATGACAAAAAAAAATTTCAACATCTAGGAAAGTTCAGAATGCATTGGTTGGGACCATATGAGGTCAATACTGTCACAGACGGAGGAGCTGTACAACTAAAGTATTTGGAAGGGACATAATTGAAGGTCATGATCAATGGGAGTCAATTGAATCTATACAAGGATATTCAACCACCTGCAACTTGACAGTTACCGCACATTATATATATATAAAAAAAAAATGCGCAAACATTTGTGTGCGCAGGAGAGAAAATCAATGCGACAAAAATTAAAAAGAGTCTGCATGCACAAGTCATTGAGTCAGCACAGCGAAATGAGAATAATGCACCATAAGAAAAGGGTATAGAATCCAAGGACTCCATGAACCCAAAAATCCTAGTGCGTTGGAAAAAAGGACCAACTGTCAGACAACGCGACAATTCGGAAAATGCCGGCTATGGAAATCAGGCACTAACTAGCCATAGCGGTTGAAACTGTGGTAGTCTGTACACAAAGGTAAATACCATAGCATGACGAAAAGGGAAAATTATGAAAATAAGATGCAAAGGACAACAGTTAACACGTACAATGGTACCACGTGTATGACATGCCACCAAAAGTGAAAAAGGGACAACTGTCAGTTTGAAATAGTTGTCACTCCGTCGTCCCACTATAAAGTCAAAAAAAGGGGGGGAACACAAGTCATTTTGTCAATTTCTAAGGAGAGAACTCAGAGCCAAGTAGAAGAGTGATAGAGTGAAAATTCGACTGAGAATTCGTTGATTTCACAAATTTAAAGCCTAGACCCCATCACAATGTCACCACCCCGAGTTGGAGAGCCAGGCAGGGCTAGCAGGAACACACACAGTACTTCTAGCATGACAGATGCAAGGGAGAAAGAGACACCTATAGTGGTGGATGTGGATGAACTCCACACACCAGAGTATGAAACAAACTAGTGACGATAGACGAGGAGAAAAACCCTGCGCAGGAGGTCGGGCAAATGGAGGAGGACCCTGAACGAACTGAGTCTGACACTTCTAGGGGACAAGGGTCCCAACAGACTAAACATGCCATGGGTTTAGCACCACAGAGACATGAACCAGAGGTAGCACATGTAGTAGTACACAACGATGTACTAGAGGTGGGGGCCTCATCCCCACAAGCCAAACAGAAGGGCCAAAATGAGAGCAATGTGCACGGAGGGTCACAACTACAGGCAGAAGGGACCCTGGTTTTACCAAAAAATTTGAGTGCAGTGTGCATCGATGATGACATGGTTGAAGGAGTGACTTCCATCAAATAATCTGACCATGATGTGGCAGATGTCACTAAATTCCCTGACCTAGCATCCCATAACTAATTTGGAAAGTAGGGGAGAAGGTTCATCATGCATGCTAGTGCTCAATCTGGTGCAATGTATCCTTGGGCTTTACAACACAGGAATCATGAACCTATTGGATGTCCCACACTTTGGGAGGGGAAAGAAAATAAACTCTTACATCAAGAAACTTCTTGCAAGTGTACATGGCATAATCGTATGGATGGATAGGTTGGTGCCTATCACTATGGACCTCATCACAAGAATCATAGGGATACCCACAGATGGGGAAAAGCCAGAGCAGTATTTGGAGGAAAAAACCAGAGCCAAGGCCATCTCAAATGAGATCAAGGCTAAGTATGGCACAAAGTGAGGTAATAGGGGCATCAGGATCAGTGACATCAATGATCCTACAACAAGGTTTTCCACTAGACTCCTTGGATCTAAAATAATGTGCAAGTGTCGCATAGAGGAAGTACCGAACGGTGTGGTCATCATCGCCATGCAGTGTGAAAATGGGAGCTTGATGAGCTAGGCCCCATACCTCCTGAATTCATTCTTGGAGGATTGCAAGGAAACACAAGACTGAGGTTCTAAGTTCCACTACTCATGGTTACTCATCCTCATTGGCCTCATTGGATGGAAAGATACAGTCTACAACAAGTACATGGAAAGACCAAGGAAATGTGGCGCAACAAGATACATATCACTTCGCAGTAGTGTAGACCCCAAGAGAAAGAAAATGAACACAAACATATTTGCGAGGCACTTTGTAGAGATGTAGAACCTTATTGTGGACACATAACACATTACACAAGAGATTGTCTAGGAGTTTGGACATGTTTCCAACTTCAGGGAAATGCACCATAGTTTGTGGATGAAAGCAAAGGGAGATAAATCCAAGGAGTGGCTACAACTCAACTACTATTTCATGCAAGAGGAAGTACAAAGAGAGGTCTGGGAGTGTCCTGAGGAATGGAAGGTACCCAAGATTCCAACCATGATACAAAGCGCATGAACTCAGACGCATAGTAGACTAGCCCCAACGCACCAAACAAGCACCAATGGGGCAGGAACCAACAAGAGGAGTGCCCAAGGCCAAGAGGGGGGAATAACCCCAGCCAATAATAAACCATAAACACATAATAAACCACCAAGGGGGTCTACATAGGCTTCACCATGCGCAGAGCAACCACCAATACACTCAATGGGAGAAATGCACGTGGAAGAAATAGATGCAAGGACACAGGAAATCCTTGAGGCAGAAGAGTTAGACGCAGGGACACAGGAAATCCTTGATGCAGAAGACACAGGTGCAGGGAAACATGCAATCCCTGAGGAGAAAGAACAAGGGACAAGAACCCAAAATATTTCTAAGGTCAAAGAAACAGGGACAACCACTGGAGGGGATACCCAGACGCCCACTAGTCCCGAGCCATCAAACGCCCAGGAGAAGCGTCTAGGGGAGCACACTAGTGGTGGCCAAAATAAGGCAAAGGAACACAAGCCATAGATCCATATCTCACTAACCCAAACGATGTGGAGTTAGTGGCGACAAAAGTCAAGGAGAGACTAGTTGAAGTATGGGAGAATGCGAAGAAGCACAGGGCTTGAATTGTCGATCAAGTACAAGAGGTGAAAATTGTGCTAGAGTAGTTAAGGATTGGGGAAGCATAAGAACCAAAATAAACACCCATGTAGGCTAAGGAAGCAGTGTTAGTGCCTGAGACAATGCAATTTGCAGCATAGTCGAGCGCCAATTTCATCATCACGCTGGAGATGATATTCATTGATGAAGAAAAAACACATAAACCCCTAAAATACATCGAGACGTTGGATGTGGCATTGGCCAAGCTTCCAACAAAATCGTTGTACAAACTTCAGGTGAGCATCACGCATGAAATTCAGTCTAGAGAAATATCTGACGCCACAAACCTAAAGGTAGCCCAGACCATGAATATCTCGATGAAGGAAGCCCTTATCCTTGAAGCGCAATACAAAGAGTGAGCACAGCAGAAAGTGGAGGAGATGGAGTAGAAAATCCACATGTTGTTTCAAGCAATTCCTGAAATCATAAGTGAGGAGGCAGGGTCATCGAAAAAAATTTGCACAGGATAGAGAAGACTATCCAAAAATACAAGGAGAAAATCAAAGAGTTGGAGGAGCATGTCACACACAATACTCCTCCAGAAGTCAAAGCGCAACAATAACAAGAGGCAATTGAAGTCACAGAGGGCATATAACAAAGCATACATGCAGTCACAGAGCTACTAGAAAAGAGTGCGCAGTTGTGGACTCACCTCCTAGAGGATGGAAGCCTCCAAGAACTCAAAGAGAAGGAAAATCAACTCCACGCAGCAATGGCAGAGGTGAAGCAACAATAGAAAATAGTGTCACTTCCACAGAACATCAAAACAACCACCGAGTGGAAGGCCCTATAGTTGGGAGAGAAAGTGTTGCAAGCGTAGAAGACAACAAGACAGGCATTGTTGGAGCCCCTACAAGAAAAGGTTGAGAAACTGGTCATGGAGAGTGATGCAGCTAAAAATAAAATTAAGAAGACCATAACTAAAGGGAGAGAGATACTACAATCTCTTATCATAGAGAAGGTGGTCACCGCCATGGCCGACAAGAGCATTCAGGCTCAACAACAGTGCCAATGGATAACAAAAATGTACGATGCACTGAAGCATGCAGTATCCAAAGAAGGAAGAAATAAGTGACAGTGGAATAAGTCAAGCAGTGACTTGGGCAAGTCATGATGTCAGTGTTGGAAGCCTATTGGGCGTAGGCCCTCTTTGGGGAAAAGGCATGACATGGAGAGAAGATAGTTGGTAGAAAATCATGTGAGGCACGCATGCAAGAAGAAGGGAAAGAAAGACAACTGGCAGGGAAAGCAGTGGACGAAAACACGCATGCAGAGGAGAAAAGAATGGAAGGCCAACATGCAAGAAGACCTAACTAGGTTAGGGTTTCAGTAAGAGAATGTAATGGCTGATGATCCAAGAATATCTATAAATAGAAATCTAGAAGTTCTAGGGGGGATCAATGTCTCTGATGATTTTTATGTGTTAATCATGTGAGATAGAGTAACAAGCTAGTAACATGAATGTAATATGATACCTTTTGTAAGCTATTGAGTTGTAGGAGAGAATAGTAACTAGACCTTGAGGGTTAGATCGTAGGATGAGGATTCTGGTGCGATATATTCATCCTCGTAAAGGTCGAGGAGTCTGTTTTATGAATGTATGAACGAAGTTGTAGTGTACGTGGTGCCGTTTATGACAAAACCATAATAAATAGATGAAGAGACAAATCTTTGTGGACGTAGCCTAGGAGGGGGTGAAGCACCGTAAATCATATGTTATACGGAGTGATTATTGTTTATGTCTTTGTTTTCAATGGTTAGATCTTATATGAATGGTTTGATGAAGTAGTTAGATCTGTTGATTTACATGCATGAATAAGAAATGGTAGGAAAAAAAAAATAGATGAATGATATAGTAATGGAATGAAGATCACCTAGTACTGTCCCAGATCCCCACTCATTCCCAAGCTACAAGCACCTGAGCATTGCAGTAATCGATAGAACTATCTTGGGTGAGACTGCGTAGTGCATTGTGTGTACTACATTTCCTTCTGTTTTACCAGGAGGGATGATAGTTTTAGAGGCTTTGTTGGATCCCTAGCAGACCTGAACCTGGGTCAATCTTGTTTAAGGTATAACTCAGATAACCAACCAACACAATAAAAAGGTGTACCTGATATTCTTCATCTTGTTTACACAGGATGCACCACCCAGGGCCTGCAACCTGTCTTATTCTCATGACTTCCCAAGTTGGTAATTTTTTTGCAATCAGGATCCACATGAATATTTTGGACTTTAGTGGACAACAAAGTTTCCAAAACCCATTCCACCACCATTTTGGGACCATGAGGTGTAGATCTATATTTAGTTGTGTATAGTGTATATTCCAAAAGGGTCCAAGGCCCATACCAATTCATCCTCCCTATCCACCAGATGAATGTGAGACTCCTTTAAGGCCCTGGTAAAATTTAACCAAACGACCCCAAAATCATCCACAATCCCCAATTATATGTGAGTATTCCATTCCTGTGACCAAATATTAGTTCTAGTGGAGTCCCTAATCTGACTAAGATGAAACAATCCATTTTCGTTTAAGGTTTGAATAAGAACATCAGGAATAACATGTGCTCCTCCTTTCCCCGACCAAGGGTCTGTACCTAAACACACTTTGTTCCCATTACCCACGTGCTAGGATAAGCCATCCCCAATGACCTCAAATGAGTTTATTATTGCTTTCCAAATGATGGAATACCCAAGGTGTTTTTTTATTGGGCATCTGATCCAATCCTGTAATGATGATGGTTAGATGTATTTTTGAGTGACCACTTGATTCCATATATTATCTGTAGAAAGTAATCTCCAAACCAATTTTTCTACTGAGGATTTTGCAAACAGGAAGATTTTTTATAACCCCCAACCCCCAAGAACTTTTGGGATTGCTAAAGTAGACCATTTGACCTAGGGGGTGACCTATTTATCCTTAGTCCCAACCCACAAAAATTTAGAACAAATTTTCTTAATCCTCTCAAGTATCCCTTTTGGAATCCAAGATAAAGACATCCAATACACCGAAATAGCCTTGAGTACTGATTTCACCAGAATTGGTCGATTGACTCTGGACAACCACATGTGACTCCATATGTTTAGCCTCTTCTCTAATTTCCTTATAAGCCACTTATAGTCTATCTTCTTATAGCTATTGTTTTTTAGGTGAAAAAAAAATACTTTATCCCTTCATCCATATGTTTTATCTCAAATGGAAATAAGGATCTATATACTTGTATTTCATCCTCCTCCATATTTTGAAAGGATATTGTGATTTCTCTTTGTTTATCTACATCCTGTTTTCTCAGAAAATTATCAATATTTATGAGTGGAAAGAAATGAAACAAAGATATATAACATTAACATGGATATACAGAGAACAATAATAGAGATACAGTAAAACTCAACTTCTATTCAATAAATAAATTTGTTGAAATTGTAAAATGCAGAATGAAACAATCTTGCTCGAATGGTGGTAGCTAATCTAAGAGCAGAGATGTGGAGGCTATGTGCATTCGTCTAAGTACATTACAATGAGGCCTCCAAGCCTCTTTAGTATCAATAAGTAATCATAAAACCATAGACGTAATAAAAAATAACCCTAGGAGATGAAGCGCCAAAAGTCATGTGGGCCCTGATGGGGTAAGTTGGTACATCAACTTCTCGGGGTTGTAACTTTTGCATACAATATATGTCCATGAGAGGTCGCTTGGGTATGTGAGAGATTTTTCCCTCAAGAGAAACAAGCTCGAGACCTAACTCTTTGTACTCCGACCTCATTAGGGACATGCATTAAGACGACAAGGAGAAGACCGCTGTGATACCATTGATCCATATTTATGAGTAGAACAAAATGACTACATATTATTAACAGGTGCTTAACAAAAAATAACAGAGATACAATAAAACTGGTATTCTATTCAATAAGGAAATAAGCTGAAACGGTAAAATGCAGCGGAAAAAAGCTTGCTAGAATGATGGCGACTTATCTCTGAGAAGAGATGTGACGGTTGCGCTCATTCCCAATAAGATGATTACAATGAGGCTCTAAAGGCCGTTTTTCAATAAACAGGAATGCCAAAAACCCTAGACATCCAAAAACCTAACCCTAGGAGATGAAGCGCCAAAAGTCATGTGGGCCCCGTTTAGGTAAGTTAGTACATCAACTTTTTGGGGTAGTAACTTTTTCATACGATCTCCATTTTAGGTGTATGATAGCCCATTGAAAAGTTATCATCGAGGAGATTCGTTTTGAGGGAAATATCGAAGGAACTTGGATATTGCAACCCATTTTCCCACAAAACATCGTTTAGGGCCTCAAAACGGGTCCGGAAGTGAAAAATTGGTAAAAATAGTAAATTACGAAAATTGCCAGCAAACTATTTTGAGCCAGTTGGAAAAGGTGGGTGGCCACCGATATACACTTGGATCAAGGTGGCTAGAATCGCCATCTTATAAAAGTGATCCATAACCACAAAAACACATTCATTACCTCGCTTGGTGGATGGAAGGCCCAAAATGTATTCCATTGAGATGGATTCCCATGGCCTGTCAGGAGTAGGCAAAGGGGTGTACAGGCCTTGTTTCTTAGTGGTTGGTTTGGCAATCACATAGGCAGTGAAAGACTCAATATACATGTTGACCTCCTATCAAATTGTTCGCCAGTAGAAATGTTTATGCAACATTTCCACTGTTTTTGCAATGCCAAAGTGTCCTTCCACCCGATTGTAGTGGGTTTCCTAGATCACCTTCACTCGCTTGCTTGATGGAACACAAATATGGCCCAGACGACACAACAACCCATCCTGAATATGTAAGTTATCAATAATTGCATTTGCGCCTAACATTTGGTAGGTGGTGACGAAGTTCGGGTATGTCTCATAGAGTTGGGGCCATCCATAGGTCTCATGGCCACAAGATTATAGCACCATGGTGAGTGTCACCAATTCTATTATGAGGAAAATATATCTATGGATAGGGTGAACCACAACAGATGGAAATGACAACAGAAATCAACTCTGTCCCAACAATATGCTATATAAACCAATGTGCAAGGGAGATAAGAAAGAGGCCTACCCCGCTCAGATGTTCGATTATGTCTATCATTGAGCACTTTGACCCAAAGCTATATATACCTACAACAAGTTCCCAACAAATAAGAAAAAACAAGCATATGGTGGAAATATAAAAGGTTAGCACATTAGATAGCATAATCCATCAATATACATAACAAATATGCCCATGGATAATAATTCATATATTTTCAAGACATCAATTGGATGGGAATAGAGTATTTCTATTAATAAATGATCAACATAAGTGAAAATATTACAGACTTCCATGTCAGCATGGTTCAGGACCGAGAAACTAATTTCCTTCCAGCTGGGCCTCCGCCACTTCAATCCTCCACCAAAGGCAAGCTCATAGAAGGGAGACAATGAGGTTCTCCATCAATAAGGTAAGATCTTGGGGGATGAACACTATGTTTAGACTTAAAGGAAAAAGGGATGCAGACTCAATATGAAGTAAATAATTTCTCCAGAGTAACTTTTCTCTCAAAGTTGAATTCTTTCTCCTTTTCCATCACTCAGAATTATTCCACTTATAGCCTTCAAAATGGAACTCAAGGGTCAAGTCGGAATGTTTCTAGTATATGGAAGGTCAAGGATCAGATATCTCCTGTCGTGACATGGAAACCCAACATTTGATTTTGATTTTCTAGCACAAATCCCGATGTACGCGGGCTGTAGTGGAGCAGCCTGCGTATACACTTGTTGTATAGTGTGAAAGATGTGTACAAGTGGAAAATTTTGTATTTTTGTCTCTGAATTTTATCAACAGGGAAGATAAGTCTGCATAGGGAAATGGAATAAGGCCCTCTCTGAAAGATTGCATAGGGTGAGGCAAATCTTTCTCTAACAAGTAGTCTGTTGAGG
>WSFP011447404.1:0-20026 GCA_009831015.1 Picea engelmannii | reverse complement strand
ATTTATCAAAAAAAATTCCAAAATAGCTTCTCCATTGTTTGTGTTAGTGATGAAAAATGTTGAATTCAAATGGACTAATTCTTGCCACAAAGCATTTAATACACTTAAACATCAGTTATCTACAACTCCTATTCTTAGAGGACCTGATTGGACACTTCCCTTTCATATATCCTCTGATGCTTCAGATACTGCAATAGGAGCTGTATTGGGAAAAGAATAAAATCATCTCCCTTATGCTATTTATTTCATCAGCAAGAATATGACTCCTACTGAACTCAACTATATAGTTACCGAAAAGGAATTCTTAGTAGTTATCTATGCTATTAATAAATTTAGACATTACATTACTGGCTACTCCACTTTTGTCCATACTGATCACTCAACTATCAAATATTTAATGAACAAACCTATCACAAATGCTCGAGTCACTAGATGGTTACTATTATTGCTAGAATTTGATATTACAATTGTAGATAGACCAGGAAAAGAAAATGTAGTTGCTGATTTCCTCTCTCGGATAAAACCTGATGATGATACCCCAATAGATGATTTCTTTCCTGATGAATATCTATTTGCAATTTCTGCTCACTCACCTTGGTATGCAGACATTGCTAACTACTTGGTTGCAGGGAAGTTACCACCACAGCTATCCCACTGAGAGAAAAGAAGAATCATTCAAAAAAGTTCTTAGTATAGCTGGATAAGTGGGTGTATTTTACATACAGGACCTGATCAGGAAATCCGAAGGTGCATTAGAGAAGATGAGGTTTATGATCTACTAAAATCTTCTCATGATGGCCCTTGTGGAGGGCATTTTGTTGATAAGAGAACATCACATAAAATTCTCAGGATGGGGTACTATTGGCCCTCACTTTTCAAAGATGAAAAGAAATATGTTCGGGCTTGTGATAGCTGCCAAACAGTGGTCCAACCTAATCATAGGGATGAAATTCCATTAAAACCCCAGATAGAACTTGAACCATTTGAAAGATGGGCCTTGAATTTTGTAGGACCCATTAACCCCCCATCCAATCAAAAAGTTTACATAGTGGTCTGCATACACTATATGACTAAATGGGTGGAATATAAATCACTCCACAGATTGACCGAAGAAACAATTATAGATTTCTTATTTGAAGACATCTTCATCAGATTTGGAGTGCCAAATGAATTAGTTACAGATGGAGGACATCCTTTCACTTCTCATGGTTTCAAAGCCATCCTTCAAAAATATCATATTCATCATAGAATGACTACATCATACCACCCCCAAGTCAATGAATAGGTGGAAAGCACAAACAAAGTAATAGAAGCCATTCTCACAAAAACAGTGAAGGAAAATAGAAAGGACTAGTCCTACAGGCTCCCTGAAGCATTATGGGCCTATAGAACTACCTAGAGAAATACTACAGGATTCTCTCCCTATGAATTAGTTTATGGAAAGAGTGTTGTATTTCCTATGGAATTTGAAATCAAAACCTTAAGGACTTCTTTAACTGTCAACCTTGATTTGACCGATGCACAGATAGCCAGGTTGAAACAGCTTAATGAATTGAATGAGAAAAGACTAGATGCCATTCATCAGACAACTATAATTCAACATCAAAGATCAAAATGGCATGACAAAACTATCAAGAATAAGCAGTTCCAAAAAGTTAATTGGGCCCTACAGTATGACTCTTGGTTCAAAGAATTTCAAGGGAAACTGCGTATAAGATGGCTTGGACCCTACGAAGTAGACAGTGTTTTTGCCAATGGAACAATAAGGCACCTCACAATCGATGAATGTAAAACACTGCTACTTGTAAATGGTCATCAGCTCCGTCTGTACCAGTGCCCTATTTCTAAAGAAGATTTTAAGGCCACATGTGTGGCAGACTCTCATTACCTCTTTTTAGAGGGGTCTCCTACCCCTCATTGCAAATAATTCTTTTTTAAGTTAATTTATTTAGTATTAGATTAGATTTTATTTACTAATAATCCCTATCAAGAAATACCATGTTACAATCAGTTTTTGTAGATTCCTAATCAAAGCACATGCTACTAGAAAAGGATTATTCTACTTCAAGAAGAGACAAGCTTTCCCATTGTTGAAACACCATTGTCAGCAACTCTTTTCTCTTTCTTCATTGTTGAAACACCACTGTCAGCAACTCTTTTCTCTTTCTTCATTGCTGAAACACCAGTTTTCAGTGAATTTTTATTTTCCCCATTGCCGAAACACCACTGTCAGCAACCCCACACCATTTTCCCCTATCACTATTCATCAACCTTTCACCATTCTCCCCATTGATGAAACACCACTGTTCAATGACTTTTTGACTTTCCCCATTACTAAAACACCACTGTCAGCAACTTTTCGCCTTCTCCCCATTCCCAAAACACTACAGTCCAGCAATTATTCACAAGTTTCCATTGACGAAACAACACCGTCCAACAATTGTTCCTCCCTTTCTTTTCTGTTGCTGAAACACCAATTTTTCTACATTATCTATCAATAAGATTTTGAGCTCTCATACTACATTTTTTCCTTCCAGTCAACAAGTCCTTGATAGAATTCATCTAACAAATCAAAATTCCCCACCACGACCACTGTAGAACTATCGTAGACAGGCATTTTATTTTTTTTGTAGCATGAATCAAAAGGTAAAGGCGAGGTATGTAAATTTTATGTAATACAGTTAAGCTATAGTTAATGAGAAGATTCCAAATCTTTATGACCACTCGAGTCAAATCATTATTAGCTACACTTGAAGGGGGGGAGGACATATCAAACTTTTATACCATCATTTCACACAAATTCACCACCGCCACTCCTATTTATCATCCTTTCGTTCGTCTCACCACCATTCGCATAGCTTCACTCGAAAAAATTACTCTGCACAGAAGTTGTTACTCAACTGTTTGATGGTGTATTTTACCGAGATGGTAGCTATGGGAGGCTCTGTTATATGGTACAAACCTGCCACGACAACCGTGTTAGAACACTATCCAGTAGCCTATCAATTTTTTTGCAGGCAAGATGGCTCGGTTATTTTCAGAGACTCCAATGGTATGATCAACAACAGGTTCTCCAGTTTTCTCAAAATCTCCAGGAAGACCATTCCATTGTTCAAGGGGTTCGGATTTCAGTTATAGAAGAAGATATGGCACAGGTTTCAGGTCTCCCTACCAATGGCATCCGCATGTTCAGCCGCAAACACATCATCCTGAATGCCCAAAAGGATTTCCTCTTGCTAGAAGAACAAATTGAACCTAAACGTCGAGGTGTCTGACTTAGCTCATTGCTGCCTCCATGGCCAAAAGTTGAAAATTTTGTCAAACACTACCTTACCTACGAAGGTCGGTACCAGGTAGTCTACTAGCATGATTTTGTCTTGTTGTCACACTTACGGCATAATAGATTGGTGAACATTTGTTATTATTTTCTCGGTTGTCTTAAAAATATGTCTCACTACTATAAAAAGGCCAAAGAACCCACTCTTTCACTCACCCAGCACCATCTCGTTCAACTGCTTATCCAAAATGGTTTTTCCCAACAAAACCATCCACTAAAAAACCCACCCATAAACCCCCAAGAAGCTACTGAAATTCCTAAAAATCTCCAGGAAGAGCAACCGCAAAACCCTCCATATTCTCCAGAAGTACCTAATAGCCCTCCTATAGACCCAATTAGCCTAATTAACCCCCCTATCATACCAATCTTTCCCCACACTCTACCAGAATCATCCACTCCTTACCTTCATATTCTTAGCGATGAGTTTGAACCAGAAAATTCTCCCTGTCCCATCATTGAAGAAAAACCCCCACATAAATGAAAGAAAATTCCTTTCTTTCCACCCTTTTTACAAAGAAAACAAACAAGGGCCTCAACAAGGCCATCCATTATTACCACTGCCCTAGACCCCCAACCCATCCGACTAATACCCCATACATCGCTAACCTCTCAAATGCCATAATCTTTTCCTATTCCACCTACAGGCACTGAAACACAAGAACGAGATGCCCAATATGTTTCGACATCAACCGTTTCAAACCCGGTAGCTGAAACACAAGAACTAGCTAGTCATTCAGTAGTTGATACACAAGAACCAACTACCCATTTAGTAGTTGAAACAAAAGAACCAGCTACTCATTCAGTGGTTGAAACACAAGAACCAACTACTCATTCAGTAGTTGTCACAGGCAGTTGAACCTTAATCCTCTTGTCAGTGACATCCAGATTCAGGCATTCACCTCCTTTCTCCACAATCAAATTATGTGGCAGGATGACTTCCTAGCTTCCAAGAACAATGAGGATAACCATCCTCTCTGATAAGTCCAGAACCACAAAATGTAGCCACCTTTTTTACAGAATACTATCAGTTTTTAAAGAAACCAGGGATGACTGAACACCTTCAACAACTACAATCAACGGTGCTTCAGGATTGTCAACACTTCATCATATCCATAGAGATTTCTACCCTCCAGACAAACAACTTGTTTTGGCAGCAATCTACTGAGAAAATATAGGAACACAATCCTTTTAGGCCTACTAATCTTGAGATAGTAATCTCCAGGGTACCTAACTACATCTAGTGTGTTCAGCAATGTGTTGAAAGTTGGATAGGGTACCGGTTTTATTTTCCTATCCTCTGGTTGCCAGCAGAGAGATATCAAATCCATTATAAGTTGCCTAAGAAGACAAAAACAACAGTTTGGCAAAGGTTACAATGCGTCCAAGGGTTCAAAGCTCCAACATACAACACCTCCCATAGCTATTTCTTGAGTAACTTGCATGCTCAGAGTCGGTATTCAGACTCTGATTCAGAGTGAAGTTGCCTGAGGACATGAAACATTTTAAGTTTGGGGGGATGTTAGGACCATACAATGTACCTTTTTTCCCATACTTTTTGCCACCATTAAACTCTTGTTTCACTCACATTTAAACTCATATTATCATTTTACCCTATCTTTCCAAAGGTATACAATATCTCTTCTCTTTACTATATGTTTAATTTGTTTTGCATATAATTTTACATTACTCTGGTACTTAACCTTTGATCAGAAATGTATAAGTCCTGAAACAATTCAAACTGCAGATTAGCATTGAGGCCTGTTGCTGAAACAACAACTCCTAGAAGCTATTACACAGCCCGTGGTCGATGATGCTGAAACAACAACTCACAGAAGATGTTACACAGCACGTGGTTGATGATACTGAAACATAGAAGAAGCTGTTACACAGTCTGTGGTCGATGATGCTGAAACACAGAAGAAGTTGTTATACAGCATGTGGTCGATGATGATGAAACATAGAGGAAGCTGTTACACAATCTGTGGTCAACGATGTTGAACAACAACTCACACAGATTGACTACAACAGCTACACTGTGAGCTAAGCATGAACCATCGTTGCTTCCAGAGAAGTGATGAAACAATTAGAACACAAATCCCATGGCTGAAATAGCCCACGATTTGTGATGCCGAAACAACATACAACAACAGTAAAGAAACAAATAAAGAAGTTGTTACTCCAGCCATAACAACAACACCTCACTCAGCACTTGTAATAGCATTCTATTGCGGGAGACTAGGATACCCTATTCCAGTTTAGAAAGCCAATTTGACTAAGAATAGGACTCA
The DNA here is from genome assembly GCA_009831015.1 of Picea engelmannii. NCBI lineage: Eukaryota > Viridiplantae > Streptophyta > Pinopsida > Pinales > Pinaceae > Picea > Picea engelmannii. The sequence goes on along the minus strand of WSFP011447404.1, from coordinate 14,401 downwards.
GATATACACCTGTAATTTGTTGATCAATTGTATCGAAGGGATTCTTCTCTTTAAATAAGGGGAAATCATCATTCAAGGGATCTATATTTTGTTTTTTGTACTAAGAAGGGTATGCAGAGAAGGAGGTACTTCATTTCAGATTGTAATATGATACATTGATAGATGAATAAAATACTGTTCTGAGCATTTCTCTCTAGCCTTTTCGTTTCAGGGGAATCTTGTGAGACAGAAGGGCCCACCTTCTTCACAAGATTCACCCATTAGTTTTATAGTGTTCTAGTATTATTTCTATTTATGCTTTGAGTAAAATCTGTTTTGTTGAAACACTACTTTACTGAACTCTATCTTGCTGCTACATTGGTTTCATATGATTCATGTTTGAGTGAATGTTAATCATTCTAGTTAGAAACCTTTCTTGGTGGATTTATGAAAGCTTGATAATCAGAGACTAGTGTTGAAGGTTCCTGCTCAGGAATTAGGGTCATGTTCTCTATTAGAGATAGTTAGCCTTCAATTATTTTCATGAGTGTGCTAATCAGAGACTGGTGTTGAAGGTTCCTACTTGGGAATTAGGGTCCTTTTCTCTATCAAAGATAGTTATCCTTCAATTATTTTCATGAGTGTGTTAGTCAGAGACTGGTGTTGAAGGTTCCTTCTTGGGAATTAGGGTCCTGTTCTCTGTTAGAAATAGTTATCCTTGAATTATTTTAATGAGTGTGCTAATCAGAGACTGGTGTCAAAGGTTCCTACTTAGGAATTAGGGTCATGTTCTCTGTTAAGGATTAGTTAGCCTTGAATGTGTGTCAATTGTTTCAGTGAAGCAATGAGTTCATGAAGTGTGATGATCGGAAACAAGTGTTGAAGATTCCTGCTTGGGAATTAGGGTCCTATTCACTGGTTATAGAATAGTTTGTCATTTCTATTGCAGTATCTTGCTGGTATTTTAATGTAATCCAAAATTCTTCAAATAATCATTTCTTTAAACTTTGAGCTCTGCAATAGGTAGGTTGCTTTCCTGTAATTCAAGTCAGAACTTTAGTTTATTCAAGGCAAGTGTGATTAATATAGTTTTTTCTACAACTCTAGGTTGCTTTTGAGATTGAGCATATATAGTGCGTGGTTACCTTTGAAATAAACATACTTCCCTAGGTTGACAATTTATGTAGCACTTGATTGTTTAGATTAATTAAGAAATTATAGTGACCAACAAAGTGGACCCCCCACCATCTGGGGAGGGTAACCTTGAAGCATTAAGGGATTCAGGGGGAGGGATTCCACCTAAGGACATCACTAGAAAACTATAGAATATCAAACTCACAGAGTTAGCCAGTGGTCATGACAGTGAACATGTTGAAGCATGGTTGGAAGGAATGACATGATGTTTCTCCTTAAGAGACAATGCTTCCACATCAAAGGAAAAAATAGCTATATTTCAATTGAGGGATAGTGGCTTGAACTGGTGGGGAAACCCAGAGAGGTAGTTTCACCTTACCCAATACACCATCTCTTGGGAACTTTTTGAGGAAGAGTTCCGAAGGAAATATGTACCAACTTACTATAAGAAACAATGGGTGGGAGCATTTCATTCTCTAGTATAGGGAAACAGGACCATGGAAGAATGCAAGATCAGGTTCATGGAATTAGAAAAATACGTTTCATACATGGATAATGATTAAAAATAGGAAGAACTCTTTCTCTATGGGTTAAAACCTAAGATAAGGGCCATGGTATCGATGTAGAAACCATATTTAGTAGCGGAAGAAGTTTAAAATGCAAGTTATGTTGAGGAACACATGATATTAAATAGAGGTATGAGGTTGACCTTTCCACATCATCATGGATTTATTGGGAAGGCCCCTAGGACATTCTCCAAGGGAGGGAGCTCTAGGACACCTCCTTATGGTAATAGAGTTGCACCAAGGACAATTTCCTTAGGTATTTCAATGGCAGCGAGTGCAACATTCCATTCATCACCAATGATGCAGGTAGGTCCACGATCTTCTCAGGGAACAACTAGCAGGGGCAGGGGTTACAGGGGAAGGAACTCATTTTAGAGACTGTCGCATAATAGTGCATAGGTTCCATATCATGTTACATGTTGGGGATGTGGAGGGCCCCATTACCAGTGTGAATGCCCAGAGTTGCAAGAAGAATTTGTGCATAGAAAAGGAAAGGCCCTGATGGGAAGAGCAAGCTGTAGCCACCAGATTTATGTAGTAGTTAATAATCACTAGGAAGAACATCAATCCATGGTGGTGGAGTCCCCAGGTATGCTAAATCATATTAATGTTAAAATTTTATTTGATTTTGGTGCTATAGATAGTTTCATTTCACCATCTGCATTAGAAAAGAGTGGGTTGGAAGCCTACGAGAATGATGACTTTAAATAAGTCGAGATGGCTTGAGGGGAAAAACAAGTGGTAGGACTTAACATTGATAATTGTCTAGTAGACCTGGGAGTTTGTACTACTAGGTTGAAGGTATACGTCACTGCTCTCAGGACATATGACCTAATCATTGGAATGGATTTGTTAGAAGCCCATCGAGCTATGGTAGATTGTTTTGCAAAAATTGTGCTTTGTGTTGACGATGAAGGAATTCTAGTAGAGATCCATGGTGTATGAAGAAAAGTGTCTCTATGCTTTATCTCAACTATGAAGGTTAAGCAGGGCATGAGGCAAGGGTGTCAACTATATGTAGTGGAAGTAGTGAAGGAAAGGAAAGGACCCTCCTTGGATCAGTACCCAGTATTGTCAGAGTTTAGGGATGTTTTTCTAAACGAGTTTCCAGGGTTACCTTCTGAGAGGGAGATCGATTTTACTATTGAGTTAAAACCTGGTGCAAAACCAATTTCCAAGACTCCGTATAGGATGAAAGTGCCATAAATTTTTGAGCTGCAGATGCAGTTGAAAGAGCTACTCGAATTAAGGATAATAAGGCCCAGTGTCTCACTTTGGGGTGCACCAGTAATTTTTGTTAAGAAGAAGGATGGTTCATTATGACTATGTATAGATTGCAGGGACTTGAACCGTGCTACAGTGAAAAATAGGTACCCAATATCACGAATAGATGATCTCTTTGATTAGATGAAAGGAGTAGCGATATTCTCAAAAATTGATTTGTGATCAGGGTATCACCAGTTAAGGATTAAGGAAGGCAATATTCCTAAAACTTCCTTTCGAACTCAGTTTGGGCATTATGAGTTTGTTGTAGTACCTTTCGGATTTACCAATGCACCAACAGTATTCATGAGCCTCATGAATGGTGTATTATGGAAGTACTTAGACCACTTTTTACAAGTATTTTTAGATGATATCCTCATCTATACCAAGAACGAAAGAGAACATGAGGAACACTTGTGAGTGGTGTTGTCCTGCCTTAGAGAGAAAAATTTTTATGGGAATTTGTAGAAGAGTTCCTTCTTCCATAAATAAATTCACTATTTAGGTCATATCATTTCCAGTGAAGGAACCTTTGTGCACACAAAAAAGGTAAAGGCCATTATGGAATGGCCAGTGCCAAAAAATGCTCATGAGGTAAGAATCTTCATGGGCCTAACAAGTTATTATCAGAGATTTTTGGAAGGGTTCTATAAAATAAAAAAACCCATCACCACTTTGCAACGAAAGGGGGTCAGGTATGAATGGACAAAAGAATGTGATAATGCATTCATCGAGCTTAATAGGTTATTAACTAGTGCACTAATTCTACAAGTGTTGGATATGGATAAGAACTTCACAGTATACATGGATGCCTCGAAGAAAGGGTTGGGGGTCATGCTAATGTAGGATGGAGGAGTGATAGCTTATGCATCTAGGAATTTGAAGCAACACAAGGATATTTACACTACTCATGATTTGTAGTTGGGAGTTGTAATGCTATCTCTGAAACTTTGGAGGAACTATGTAGTGGGGCGAAACTTTGAGTTTAAACGAGACCATGAAATTTTAGAACATGTCTTCACTTAGAAGGATCTTAATGCCAGGTAGAGGCGATGGAGTGAGATTATGAGTGAGTACGATTTTGGTATTTCATACATCAAAGGAAAAGAAAATGTGGTAGAGGATGCCTTGAGTAGGAGACCATGTGTCTTCTCCTTTGTACCCTTAAAAGTCAATCTGAGGGAATGTGTGTTGATGAAACTCCTTGGAGATAGTTGGTATTTATAGGTAACTTCAAAACTCCAGAGTGGGAGGCAATTAGATCCAAAGTTTGAAGGATATAGCCTAGAAGGAGATGGGATATTAAGATACCAAGGAAGGATGTACATCCCTGAATGTGGGGATATTCTAAGCATCATACTAAAGGAATCCCATAGAGCACTTTATTGTGCGCATCCGAGTGTGAAGAAAATGTACGCAGACATGAAGAATATTTTCTTCTAGGTAGGCATGAAGCACAATGTAGTTTATTTCATTGCCAAGTGCCCAGAGTGTCAATAAGTTAAAGTTGACCACCACCACCTGGAAAGTCTCCTACAACAACATGATGCTCCTATGTCTAAGTGGGAATTCGTTTCTATGGATTTTGTTGTGGGGTTTCTGCTCACATCTCATAGACACAAATCCATTCTTGTGATAGTTTATATGTTAACCAAGAGTGCTCATTTTATTCCATTTATAGACACTTACGATGTCAATGATGTGGCATGCGTGTTTGTAAGTGAGGTCATCCATTTGCATGGGACACTCAAGAATATCATTTCAAATAGTGACTCCAAATTCACTTCTAGTTTTTGGACAAGTTTGTAGTCACCGTTGGGGACACGGTTGAACTTAAGAACAACTTATTATCATGAAATAGATGGGAAAACTGAGAGAGTAAATCAAGTCATGGAAGACATCCTTAAGATGTATGTCATGGATAATTAAACCCATTGGGAGAAGTACCTACCTTTGGTATAGTTCTCCTACAATAATATTTTTCATAGCTCCATTGGAATGCCACCCTACAAATATTTGTATGGAAGGCCATGCAGAACATTGTTGAGTTGGGAAAGATTAGAATATCGCATGATAGTTGGGCCATAATTGATTCAAGACATGTAAGTACAGGTGATTCAGATTAGGCAGAGACTAAAGGAAGCATGGGATAGACAGAAAAGTTATGTTGATGCACATAGGACTGACCGAAGTTATAAAGTGGGAGATCAGGTTTTCATTCATATCAGGCCTAATAAGAGTACCATTCGATTCAAGAAGGGGAAAAATTTGTCACCTCAATTCATAGGATCGTTCAAAATCCAAGATAAAATTGGACTCGTTTCCTATCATCTCGTACTACCACCCCACTTGCATAAAAATCATAATGTTTTCCATGTATCTGTTCTATGTCATTATGTTACCAAAATATCAATTAAACTAAATTTGAAGGAATTACAGGTATCAGATGCGGGAACCCTCATGGTAGAACCATTACGCATATTGGACCATATAGTCTGATATCTTAGGAACCCTCTAGTAGACCAAGTTAAGGTCTAGTCGGACAAGTATAGTCTAGGATATGCTACTTGGGAGGATGTCGAGACATTACAATGAGATTATCCCTCACTTTTTGACCACTTTTTGACCACCACTTTTTTAGACTCTTTCTCATGTATGACAAAACCATATGGTTGTTTGATGTATATTTCTTCCTCAATATCTACATTGAGAAAGGTTGTCTTCACATCCATTTGATATAGTCTCCAACCCATGTATGCTATGAGGGAAATAATCATCCAGATAGAAGTGTGTCGAGAAACAAGAGCGAATGTCTCCTCATAATATATTCCCTCCACCTGAGATAATCCTCTAGAAACAAATCTTTCTTTGTTCTTCTCGATGCTTCCTTCAATTGTATGTTTGATCTTATAGATCCATTTGGAAGTCACTATAGACTTTCCTTCATATATATATATATGGAAGAATGTATTCTCGATGTTTTCCAAACATTAACACTCCCTTTCAATGAGGGAGACATTCTCAACCAAGGTTGTTCACCATAGGTACACCCTCGTGAGTGAATGTTAGCATGATTATAATTGACAAGTGGAAAACACCTCAAGCAACTTGAGTCCATATTATTCCTTGTCATGATCAAGGAAGGAATACGTCTAGGCCCATTTACCACAAGTGCACCTTGATGATAAATGTATCTTATCTCCCTTAGTCTGTAGCATAATCTGGGAGAAGCTCCACCCGATTTTGAAACATCAAAACTCCCCCTTATATAGGGAGGCATCTTTCCATAGTAGTACACAACTATTGTCTAGAGACACACAGTCTCCTCCAGTGGTACACAACCACCATAGTAGGTCCTTATAATTTTTCTTTATTTCAGGGGGGAGAAGTTTAGATATTTTAAACTTCCTAGACTCTTCTTTGGTTCCTATGTCACAGTCCTCAACCTATTCTGGTTGGGGCTGTAAGGTGGATTTTACAGGTATGTCGTTTTTATCAAACAGTCTTTCCAGAGGGATTAGTCCCTTTGGAATCTGGTTGTTTCTTAGGACTAGCATACAATGATTTGAGATTTTGTCACGGAAAGCTTAAGGATCCTCCCCTTCTTACATGATCCATACCTGGTCATTTTGATTTTCTTGGTCTACATGAGTTTTGGAAAATTCACCTACTGCTTCATGAAACTTCTTAATTTGTTCGTCATCCTCAAAAACTTGCCAGTGCTGTACATTATCTGGTATAGATGGTCTGTGTCTTATCTCTATGCGATACTTCAATTTAAAGGTTGTAGGAGGAGTGAAAGTTGAATCTGCTTTATCTAATGCATATACATGTAAGTTCTCTATGTGTGGGATGAAATGGACATTTACATACAAGAAAAAGTTTTCCATCATATCCCAGGCGTAATCCATGTATGATCTTAATCTGGGATGTTTGGCTTGGTACTGTTGATTTATTTGTTTGACTATTATCTCTCCATCAGCATATACCTCTAGGTTATTTCTTTTTATCTTCCTGCCAGCCTCTAATCCTAAGAATAATGTTTCATATTCACATACATTGTTAGTATAATCTATATCCCATTGCACTCTGTAAGAAAAAGGAACAACAAACTTTCCTTCAGGAGCCACTAAAAGTACTCATGCACCAGCCCCTTCGCAAGATGAGGCACTGTCAAAAACATTTTCCAGATACCAATGCTACACATACCGTCGGTCATGTAACCTGACTATTCCTACTCTATATCATTTTCCTCTGGACAACCATCTAAACCATCATCAATAGATAAGATACAATTTCCTAAATCTTGATCTGCAATGTAAATAGGGAAATTGTTAGGATTTTGAAGGTCGCTTACTGTATATGCTAACCTTGTCTCTCTGTACAACCAAGTAAATTTCCCACCAAACATAGGAATTGTGGAAAATGTCATACCAAGTTGAAGAGAACCCCCCATCTTGGCTCTACATGACCTAGAAAATAGTAAGCCATACTTGGGGGGAATATTAGCAATAACCACATCCATCAGGATACTCTCAACTTGGACCTATGCCAGGGTAACTACTAAATCCTTTATCATTTCCATACACTTAACTCTTCTGGAGTCAAAAGAGTAAAGATCTCTGTAAGGTCTGGTGATCTAGAGACCCAATTTGTCCATAATAATTTTAGGCATCACGTTATGGGAGGCTCCAGAGTCTAGCATGCAATTATGTAGCAGTTGATCGTATACATTTAAGGTGATATAAAGTGTCTTTGGCCCCTTCAAAATGTGGACCAAAAGTGATGTTGGGTTTATCATCTTCTAGGTTTAAAACATTAGACTGGCTTTCTAGCTCTGAGACACCTATCACTTTGGTAATCTACTTCCAATAAAATGGGTTTTTTGCTAATTCTACCAGAGGGATTGGTATCTTAATTTTATTTATCTCATTTTTGAAATTCAAAACTCCACTCACCTTGCATGTTTCTCTAGTTGGGACTTCTGAATCCTTCCTTTCCGAATTACTGATCTGGACCGCTTTATTACTCATGGTCTTGGTTGAAGGTGTAATTTTATTAGTTGTTTCGGTTCTTTGTGCTTCGGTCTCAACTTTTCCCACTTTGGACTCTTGTGTGCTTACTACTTTCATTTTTTTGTTAGGTAATAGGGTTTATTCTAGAGTAGGCTCATAATTTTGACCTCTTGGGATAATTTTCTTAGGTTGAGTAGTTGAAATGGGCTTACTCTTAGATCTCAAGTTATACTTAGGTTGGACCTCAACCATTATCATTTCAATTTCTTCATGAGAGCTACGAAGGTTAGTATAATCTCTGTCTTCACCCTTAACTAACGATTGTTGAGTGTTTAAAGATTTTTCATAATATTCTCTAGTCAGATACGGTTGTCTGCAGTCATCACTGAAGTTCATGATATCATTATCCGAATCTTCGAAATCTTGGAGATCATTCGCTCCTATAAAATTTTCGTTCTTTAGCGGATTTTGTATTTTTTGGTATTCATTTTTTATATGTCTTTGTTGGTTCAGGGGGTTGGGGTTCCTCTTGAAATCCTTTTTGGCGAAAGAATCAGCTTTGGCCTGCTCTAGCTCTATTATGGATATTTTATCAGACAGTTCCTTAATCACCCTGTCCATATCATCTACTTTGTCATCTGTGTATCTATTAGACCCTGACGACCCTGCTTGTTCTCTAAAGAATTTAGTTTCTCAGTTTCATGTTTCTACTTTGGCTTTAAGATTACCAGAAGCCATAATATTTGACTCAATTTCTATAGTTTCATCTTGCATTTGGTTTAGAGTGTCTTCCCTTCTTTCTCACAAAAGGAGTGCAAAATCTGGTTCGAAAGACCCTGTGAAAGTTACTTTGGCCGCGGCTTGGGACTGTTTAACCTCGGCTGGGATTTTGTTATACAGTTTGTTGAATCTTTGAATAAACTCCATAACTATTTCTAAATTATTTTTTCTTAAAGACCCAAACTTGGTTAAATAATATAGATGGTCCTTTCTTTCACACCATTGTCTAAGGAAAGCATCTTCCAAGGTGTCATAAGACAAGATAGATCTTGTAGGTAGACTTCGAAACCAATTTCGGACCTGACCTTCGAAGGTTTGGAAAAGAAGCCTCAAATACACGTCCTCAGGTTCGATACCTAGGATGTTTTTGAATTATTCAAAGAAACTTATGTCTTCGACTACGGTGAGATCTCCTTCCCCAGTGAATTTTGGCAAATTTTTTATATAATTTTTGGGAAGGTTGTGCAGAGGAATGGGCAATACCAAGGGAGCGTAGCTTGCTGCCACTTTCGCAAACACTTTGGGAGGGGAGGTAGGACCTTGGCCTCCATCTCCTCCTCCAAGAGCTCCTCCCCCTCCTCCTCTGATAACCCCTCCACCTCCTCCTCCTGTGGCTACCATCATTATTAGTGGAAATTTCTAAAGGGTTTTTGGAATATTAAAAGTGAATCTTTATTTTCTTCGCAGGGTGAAAAATTCGAGGATGACTGGCAAGGGAAATGAGGGCTTGGCTCTTTGGACTTGCAAGAGATGTAGTCAGGGGAACCAATGGGTGTGGAAGTTGTATGTGTGAAATATTCTTCGAGACCATGTGAGGTCGCGAAATTGAACTGAAGAGTCGATGATATATTGATAGTATATAAATTTTCTACAAGACTTTTTCCTTTATGTTCTGCAGGGGTTATCAGACAAGTTTATCTTTTAACTTCGGAGTAATTTGATGTTATATCCTTAGTTTCGAAAAGAGGGTTGTGTGAATTCGAAGGTTCAGAAGAAATTTTGGTCTTCAGTTGCGAGTACTTAGGTTGATAGACAGCAGGGGTCGTCTCAAGAGATCCTCTCATCTTTAAAAAATTTTCAAGGTTGGTAACGGGTGTGGTATGTTTACCATCAGGGTTTTTCCTAGTATTCCTTCATTCAGATGCTAGCTTATTAATCGTAGAGACGCCAAGTGAAATATTGGAAAGCCTTTAAAATATGTGCACTCTTTGTTCACTATCAAAAGGTGGCACTTTCAATGAAATAAATGTCATTTTCCTAGGGAGAAAGGTTTTGTAACTTTGGTCCCCAGTAACGGCGCCAAAAAGATGTTGTTCCAGAGTTTGTACTTAAGGATTAGAATTACAATGTCTAGGCATCCAAAAGTGAGTAAAGGGTAGAGAAAGAAGAAACATCAACCTTTGGCAAGGGAAACTAGGGATGATTTATGTGTTGGTGTTTCCTAGCTTCCAACTGTTCCTGGATGTTTATATCCCATTCAATCACTACCCATGATTGTTCGAGTTCAACCCAAGTAGTGGTTGTTTTAAGAATAGTATCAAAAAGGTTTAAGGAAATATATGTTTTATCTGATAGTCTGGGTTCAATATTAGGCTGTCTTGATACAGGGACAGTCATGGAGGAATAGTAAATTAAGAAAACCTCACGGGGAATTTAAGTGTTGTCTCAATTCGGTTGTATAAAAGAGATTTTACGATTTCAAGAGTTAAAAAGGGGTGCAAAGCAAAAGCCCTTTATCCTAACTAAGTTATACTTTAATAAAAATGTATGAGGTGGGAGAAAATATTAAGTTGTCTATCGAGTAAGGATCTTATCAAGGGAGAATATCACGTATAAATAGAAGAAGAAAAATGTAAAGAAATAACCCGATGAAGCATAAAATATATATAGAATTCTGAAAGTTTTGACTAGTCTTATACCTGTTGATAACTGGTACAGAGGAAAAACTGTAAATAATATAGAAAACCAAAATTTATTCACTATAGTAGAGGTTGTACTAAATTATAGCGAAGCATTCATCAGATGCAAATATGAAATGAAACGAAATATGAGATACAAGAAAACAAACTCATAACACAGTCGTGACATAATTGGGAATATTCAGATTTGCTTTATATTAACTCTCAAAATGGAAAATCTTTATTAAAATTGACACAAAAAGGTCCAACCTTGGTTCTTTCTTTCTATGGTATATTTATACAGTTTTACATAAGATGGAATCTCAATCGTTGAAAAATTTTTAGTTATAATAAGGAGGAGATAAATTGTTCCATTTCTTCATCTCTATCTTTATTTGGTGCCAGAAGCTTATCCTCGCACATGCTCGGTACAAGTGACATATCTTTCCACCAGCCAAGATATTAGCCTTGATGATTCTGCTTGACAATTGACTTCAAAAGAGTAACAATCTCGGGCTAATAGCAGTAACCTTTCTTCCATCTATATGTATATGATGTCGATATTGCACAATTGCACACTTGGTTTAATCATACATTTATCTATTTGGACTATGTCTTCCATAGTCACTTGTGAGATTTTCGCTGATTCTCTTTCCTCTTTTTCATTTAAATCAAGTGAGATTTTTTCCATATTCATTTGACTCAATGCCTCGACATTACCTTCACTATCAATTCCTAACAGATTACCATCTATAGAACTAAAATCCTCTTCTAAGGTTTTTGTTACCCTCTTGGCTTGCATCTTACCTTCTGATATGTTGTGCTCCCATTCTTTTAATAGAATATTTCCTTTGGTCTTCTCCGAAATGGGAAACCTAGGAGTACTTCCCGATTCCCTGTCATTTGTAGCTATCGCAACCTCTTGAAAAGCAACCCATGCTGCTCCAACTTCTCTTTCTCTAACAAATAAATTTTCCAAAACTTGATTAACAGGTAAGAAGTTGTCCCAAATCACCTCTACCTTGGTGAGTAATTTTCGCTGGGCTGTAGAAACTGTGCTCCGAATCTCCATCGCCTGGGACTGGAACATCCCGATATTTATAAGTTTACTTTCGGTGATTTCCACTCTAGCCTGTAGCTATTCGATCAAGTCTTTTTGCTGGCCCAATTGTATATGACCATTCAGAACCACTAGCTCTGCTTGTTCGATATTAGTCTTGAGCAACTCTATCTCACTTTTATTGGCCAACCTTGCTTGTTATATCCCTACACTCGCCTGGTCCTTGGCAGCCTCCTCTGTTGTGGCTAGTCTGGCTTCTAGGGTTTTGATGAGATGATTTTTTCGTTTCATTTGGTTTTTCAAAACCCCGACTGAAAATTGATTCGCTGTGGCATATGCCCCTAATGTCCCAACTATTTATGTCCTGAACTATTCATTCTTCTTTTCTTTCCCATCAGTAAATACTTTGTATTTCTTGGCTATCGATTCCCCTTCCTGATAGAATTCTCTTTTTACCACAATCTTTCTCTTCTTATCAAAGAAGAACTCATTTGGAGGGAGCTCTTCCACCCTTATAGGTCTCAATTCTTCATTGAAAATCCACCCTGCATTAATATTTCCCCGATTCGACTGCAAGAGAGTAATGGATGTGATGGGATCTCTAATTTTCTTAGCTTATTGCCCCAGAGTAGTAACCAAAGTATACTTTTTCGGTGGGTCAGGAGTCTTTATCTCTTCTTTTGGACTCTTAGTTTTCTCTTCCCTGTCCTGGTGTTTTTCTTGACTAGGTGTCGCATCTTTGGAGCCTTCGGCATCTTTTTGTTTCACCTCTGTTGTACTCGGATTCTCACCCCGTAATACTACAGGAAGACAAATGCATCAATGTTCTTGGAATTTCAAAACATTGGCCCTCTCTTTAGGTCCAAGGGTTTGTATCTAAGCTAAAATATCAGCATAAGATCTTGCACCTCAGAAAATGTAATCTGAGGGTGAATTTTTGTGTTCTAATCTCTTGAGTCCGCAACTGGCCAAATGATTACTTACGACCCTTTGTGGATCGTGCTTCTTGAATTCAATAGGAACCAATGTTAGGTCTTTTAGGGCTGTTGCCTCATCTTTAGCATGCCCAAAATCTAACAAATAATATGAATTTAAATGAACAGGAAAAGGTGGCCATACCTTCTTTGAAGCTCCGCTCGATTCTGAAACATCAAAACTCCCCCTTATCTATGAAGGTGTATTTCTATATTAGTACACAAATACTGTCTAGGGACACACAGTCTCCTCCAGTGGTACACAACCACCATAGTAGAAAAAAAAAATTCACACGACACTCCCATGTGGACTTCTAGAGGCTACACCCTCTAGAAACACTAGGGCCAACTCCCATAATGTGTGACGTCAATGGTAAAATCCCTTGACATGTCCTCATGTGCTCTCCACATGGTACATTGGGCTATAATCCCAAATTAACTTGTCCCTTATCAAATAAGTTTCTCACTTATTGCTTATGAAATAAGTGTCCTCATATATCAACTCAACTCAATTCACAGAGGAGTATTATCTAGAGAATATTTTTCACACATAGCACTCCCATGTGGACTTATAGAGGCTACACCCTCTAGAAACACTAGGTTCAACTCCCATAGTGTGTGTTGTCAATGGTAAACTCCCTTGAAATGTCCTCATGTTCTCTCCACATGGTACGTTGGGATATAATCCCAAACCATCTTATCCCTTCTTAGATAAGTTTCATAACAATTTAATTCTCTTCAGGTACAAAGGAGTATGATATAGAGAATTTTTTAGGAAGCTACAAACATAAACACTACCTTTCAGTGAGGGAGGCATTCTCTTCCACAACAAGTTTGTCACAAAAGTAATCGAACTTCATCCTAGTAAGGGGTTTGGTAATAATATCAACAACATACTCATTTGTAGGAAGGTATTGCACCAATACTTCCTTCCTTTACACCATGTCTCATATGTAATGGTACTTGATCTCAATGTGTTTTGATTTTTCATGAAACACTCGATTATCTAATAGCTTCACACAAATCTACTTATCACAATGAGTAACGGTAGAATTTATCACATGTCCAAATAAATATGCAAGGATCTTGTGAAACCAAACTGCTTCACAAACTTCCACACTCAATGCAATTTACCTTATTCTGCAGTAGTCAAGGGAACATAAGTTTGGTTCCTACTACACAAGGAAACCATGGTAGATCCCAAAGTGAAGAAACACTTGGAGTTTATCTTCTTATCCATTGTTCTTCCTTCCCAATCCGAGTGAGTATATCCCTGCAATCTCATGTCAATACTAGAAGTATATCTCCGACCATGTCCAATTGTTCCTCGTAGGTATCTCAACACATGTTTCACATCAACCTAGTGTGTCTATCTTAGTTGGATCATAAATTGGATAAGTTCACTTACTTCATAGAAAATATATGGTTTGGTGTTAACTAAATAGATCAATGATCCAATCAGTTGTCTGTACAAGGCTAGATCAATTTGGTCGAAATCAGAAGAAGACACACTTAGTTTCTTCATATTTGTCACCATTGGTGTAGCCATGGGTTTACAGTTCATCATCCCAAATGTTTTCAATATCTCAAATGTGTACGTCCCCTGACATAGGAAGATCTCATAAGTTCTCTTCCACACTTCTAGTCCCAAGAAGTAGTGAATCATACCAAGGTCCTTCATCTCAAACTTAGAGGTCAAAGCTTACTTTCATTCAATAATAAGGACCTTTTT
>ML870855.1:9669-20026 GCA_009831015.1 Picea engelmannii | reverse complement strand
CACACCCACAACCCTACACCATCGGCTGGCTTCGCCAAGGAATAGATTTCCATGTCAGCCAATAGTGTCGTCTGTCCTACGACATCAAGCCTTTCAAAGATGAGGTACTGTGTGATATTGCTCCCCTTGAAGTTTGTGATGTTATTTTAGGACAACCATATTTGTGGAAGCATCATTCCATGTATGAGTCTAGACCTTGCAATGATATTATTACTTTGGGTAGACAATTGTACATGATCCCAAAGGTGGCACCGCCTACTTCTATTTCTTTAATATCTGTTAAGCGATGCAGTAAGGTCATTTAACAGACCGAGAAGTTTGTCTTCTTTGTGATCCATGCTCACAATAAGCAGAAGGTCGCTGCTACATCCATGGCCTCTACACAACACCTCTCTTTGCAGTAGAAGTAAGCGGACGGGATCGTGGAAGAATATAGAGACATATTCATCTCACCTACAGGGGTATCAACACACTGCCAATTCAAGAATCCAATTGATCTGACCCCCGACACACCTCTACCTAATGGACTAGTCTATCGACGCTTCTTGATGGAGAATGAAGAAATCAAGCATCAAATCCAAGAGATTCTTCAAAAGGGGCAGATCAAACCCTTCTCCCCTCCTTGCATAAGGCCAATTGTACTGCTGCAGAAGAAGGAAGAGACTTGACGCCTCTGCATTAATTACAGAGACTTAAACAAAGTCACAGTCAGGAACCACTATCCCATTCCTAGGATTGATGACCTTCTTGAACAACTCAAGGGGGGGAAATTTTTTCAGCAAGATTGACCTGAAGTCTGGCTACCACCTGGTTCCCATCGAACCAACGAATGTTTGGAAGACAACCTTCAAGTCTAAGGAAGGTCTCTACGAATGGCTAGTCCATGCCCTTTGGCTTAACAAATGCATCAACCACTTTCATAAGGTTGATGGACAATGTATTGAGATCCTTCACCAAATCCTTTGTGGTAGTATATTTGGATGACATAATCATCTTCAACAGAACGTGGGAGGAGCACATGCGGCATATTCAATGGGTTTTGAGCACTCTGTGGAAGCACAAGATTTATGCTAACTTGGAAAAATGCTCTTTTGGCATGAACAAGGTCCAATACCTGGGTTAGATTGTTGACAAGCATGGTGTACATGTTGATCTAGCTAATACCCAAGTCATCCATGACTGTCTAGCCCCGACCACTCTGGCTGAGCTTCAAATCTTCTTAGGACTCACCAATTTTTACCGATGGTTCATGTTGGGACTCTCCCATATTGCCTGGGCCCTCAACCAGGTGACCAAGGGTGGTGGTAGGTCCAAGTTCGTGTGGGGGAATGAGAAATAATGAGAATTCGAAGATCTGAAACATCGTTTGTGCTCAACTCTAGTACTCTCCTTTCCCGATCTGCAACAACCATTCGAGATTGAGACCGATGCATCTGACTATGCTGTGGGCACAATTCTCACTCAACATGGGCATCTGGTGGCATACCATAGTGAGACACTCTTCAATACTGTCCGAAAATACCCCACCTATGAAAAGGAAATGTATTCATTTGTACAATCCTGCCGTCAATGGAAACATTACATTCTGGGGATAGAGACGATCATACACACTAATCACAAGCCTCTATAGTTCATACAGACATAGGGGAAATTGCAAAAAGATCGCCATAAAAAGTGGTCCACCTACTTGCAACAATTCCATCTCAACATAAAGTATAAGATAGGTATCTCCAATCGTGTTGCTAAATGCCTCAGTCGACCTCCTATGGATGCACTTACCACTGTGCTCCATTCCCATGGAAATGAAACATTGGAGTGGCCCCAACTTTACTAGCAAGATCTAGACTTTGCCACCACATATAAGATCTTGGGTACAGGTGCCACTGTCATTGGTTTTGACATTCAAGATGAGGTCTTATGCCACCTAGGCCATCTCTTTGTTCCTGCAAGTGAGCGTGCAAAGATGATTTGGGAATCCCACTACAGTAGGGTGGAAGGCCATTTTGGCATAGAGAAAATTGTGGCCATTATTCAAAAACATTTTTATTGGCCAAAACTTTGACTAGACGTTAGCAAGTATATCAAATATTTCAATTCCTGCACCATTGCCAACCCAACCATCAAGAAGCAAGGCTTATACACCCCTCTTCCTATTCCTAAGAAGTTGTGGGATTCCATCTCCAGATTACATATTTGGTTTTCCGTCCACCAAGCATAGAAATGACTGCATGTTTGTGTTCATTGATCGGCTTTCGAGGCCATCCTCACCACCTGTAAGAAGACTGTCACAACGGTCGATACTGCCAACCTCTTCTTTGAATGAGTTTGGGTTCACTTGGGATACCAAAAACCATCATCTCTGACTGAGACAACAGGTTCCTCAACACCTTTTGGTCGAGTCTCTCGTCTCTGTTGGACACCAAGCTCAAAAAATCCACTTCTTTCCACCCCCAAACCAATGGCCAAACTGAGTTCGTCAATCAGATGATTGTGCACATCCTACGCATGTAAAATTTTAAGAATCCCCATACATGGGACGAGAGTCTCCCATATGTCCAACATAGTTACAAAAGGGCTCTCCATAGTTCCACTGACCATAGCCCATTTCAGGTGGGTTTGGGATTCCAACCCTTGGGACCCATTGATGTTGCACTTCCTCTTGCCATCACATAGACAGACTCTTCCTCTGATCTGTCTACAGTCAAAAAAGCCACCGGATTCATTGAGTAGATTCATCACATCCGCTAATAGTTCCAGGAGATTTTGTAGAAATCCAATGCTAAGTACAAGTAGTGCCATGATAAACACAGGGTACCACACCAGTTTCAGGTTGGCGATAAATTCTGGTTACATTTGTAGAAGGAGCATCTTGCTGGGCCCCATCGGAAGCTTCGCCCACTTCGTTATGGGCCTTACACTATCACCAAGGCTATGGGTAGCAATTCTTTTGAGATCAACACTCCACCCTTCCTTGGTCTACATGAAGTATTCATTGTGGACCTCCTTCAGCCATATTTTCCACTAGTATTGGACACCTATGAGATCGTCGAACAACTGACACCAACATAGCTCAACTCTGACTACATGGAACAATCATCCACTGATCAGATAGTGGACACACATATCAAGGGAACTCGCCAACATCAGATCCAACTTTATTAGGTTGTCAAGGCAGGGAAACTCCTACACCAAAGTGGCCTAGTGGATGCTTATAAGGAAGCTACTTGGAGTGTATAAATAAGAGGCAAGGGTCTCTTGTAAAGATATCTTTCTTGAGCATATATTAAAGATCTATTCTGAATAAGAGAGTGATTGCAAGTTCTCATGGATAGATCGAAGTTTCTGTAAGTCTAATATATTGACAGAGGAAGTTTTAGAAGTTCAGAAACCCTAGTTTCTGAAGGAGCACACAAGTTGCAGTGAGACAGAGTGCATACATATGCGGGCTACAGTGAGGCAGAGAGCGTAGAAATGCGAGATGAAGGATATCAGAACACGTATAGTTGGAGAAATTCATGGAGACTTGAGTGTGAGTTGGTATCAGGTTCCTAAAGTCTGAAGCAAGTTCCAGATCTGCATTCTATGGGCTCAGATCTACCATAGAATTTATGGTATGGTTACATGATTGTTTTGATGGATACTTGTGCTTATGGTATGGTGAATTCTGAAGGCATTCTTGGTATGGTTGTTGTGATATGGTTATGTTGGTTGATTTATAGAGTGAGAAACACTCTTATGGTTCAATAATTATATGGTTTCCATAGTATACTGGTTATTTATGATTGAGTAACATTCATATTGTATGGTTGAGGAGCATGAGTAAGTTGTTTGAGATCATAGATATGTTGTGATTGGTTATGGTACAAATTGGACAATAAAAGACAGAAGTGGATGTGACTGAAGGCTGCAGAGGATCTAAGTTTTTCAAGGAGAGAAAATCCTAGTTGATCAGAAGGCATACACAGGCTATAGTACATATAGGTCGCATACATACATGAGTTGTACTACTAGTAGGGAGCGTACATACGCATGTTTCACTACTAGCAGGTCGCATACCTGTTGACAGATTGGTATCTGCTGAGGATTGAATCCTCTTCTTAGTTGGAGTTGAGTTTTGTAATATGAGTCTGGCATTGCAGAGATGGTGCTCTTGTGGATACGTAACTCTATTCAGTTGTTGCTGATAAACCCAAGGATTGTAGTCCATAATAAAAATAAAATTGTACATACATCTTGTGTTCTTTGTGGTGATGGCTTATTGATGATATATGTTGTTGTTATCTGTTGCTGATATATGTTCATATACAACTGGTTATAAATGATAGTAATAAGTGATGAGTAAATGGTTATTGCTAACTAAGGAGTTTTGTGAAGGGAAGTTGAAAAAGAGCCCTACACTGATTCACCCCCCCGCTCTTAGTGTGGTCGGTGTGTCCAACAAGATACACATGAAATAAGAAGACATTCTCAAGACTTCATTTCGAACTCATGAGGGTCACTATGAGTTCTTGGTAATGCCCTTTGACCTGTGTAATGCTCCTGCCACTTTCCAAATTCTTATGAATCATGTCATCCTTTTCTCCATCACTTTGTCTTAGTTTTCTTTGATGATATTCTCATCTATAGTAAAACTTTGACATCCCATCTCACCCATGTGGATCAAGTTATCCATTTACTCTCTAAGCACCAACTTTTCCTCAAACAATCTAAATGTGCCTTTGGATCCTTAGAAGTGGAGTACCTGGGTCATATTATCAGAAAGAATGGTGTACATGTGGATCCTAAGAAAATTGGAGCTATGAAGGATTGGCCTCACCCTAAAACAATTAAGAGCTTTCATGGTTTTTTGGGTTTAACGGGATATTATCAGAAGTTTGTTCAGAATTATGGAAAAATTTCAGCTCCTCTCACTTCTCTCCTTAAAAAGAAGCTTTCACTTGGACTCCAGTTGCTGATCACTCCTTCCAAGACTTCAAAGATGCAATGTGCTTGAACTCTATCCTAACACTTCCAAACTTCACAAATACTTTTGTACTGGAATGTGATGCTTTAAGGATAGGAATTGGGGCGATCCTCATTCAAGATGGCAAGCCTTTATTCTTCGCTAGAAAATAAATTTCCAAGAGACATTTGGGCCAATCCATTTATGAAAAGGAAATGTTAGCTATTATGCATGCTATGTATCTCTGTCATCTTTATTTATTGGGACAATGCTTCCAAATTAAAATTGATCATCAGAGTCTCAAGTATTTTCTAGAACAATGAATTTAATCATCGGAGCAACAAAAATGGGTGACCAAGATATTTGGCTATGATTATGAGATCGTTTACAAGAAGGGAAAGGAAAATGTAGTTGCATAAACTCTTTCCCAAAATTATGAAGAAGACGGGTCCCTTTTCTCCCTCTCCTTCATTGTAWTAGATTGGCTCCAAGTTATTCGTCAGGAATGGCTGCAAGACACCAAAATATCTAGCATGATTCACCAATTCCAACACAATTCTCCAACTTATCCAGGGTACCCTTGGGTCAATGAAGAGCTTTGATACAAAGGCCATTTTTTATTTAAGCAAACACGRTGCTTTCTGAAATACAACTTAAATCCACAGTGCTTTCTGAAATTCATGCTTCCCTCACAGTTGGGCATTCAATGTTTACCAAAACCTATGAACGTGAAAAACGTTCTTTTTTCTGGGATGGTATGAAACAGGATGTCCACACCTTTGTGGCCGAATGTGAGGTCTGTTAACATGAAAAGGTAGAAATAGTCAAAGCTCCGGGCACACTCCAACCACTTCCGATCCCCCCTGTTATTTGGTGAGATATTTATATGGATTTCATTATTGTCCTATCTAAATCAGGAAATAAATCAGTCATCATGGTGCTCATTGATCGTATTTCCAAATAGTCTCATTTATGTGCTCTTCAACAACCATTCAAAACATCCATAGTGGCTCAAATATTCATGGATAATATCTTCAAACTTCATGGCATGCCTCATTCTATTGTCTCTGACATAGATCCCACTTTCACCATCAATGTTTGGCAAGAATTGTTCAAGCTACAGGGAACCCAATTGCATCTCAGCACCACCTATCACCCCTAGATATATGGCGATATTGAAATGGTAAACAAGTGTTTGGAAACATATTTGAGGTATTTTGCATCTAAGAGGCAAAATTTGTTGGCTCAGTGGTTACCCCTAGCTGAATGGTGGTACAACACATCTTACCATACAAATATTCACATGACTCCTTTTGAAGCAATATATGGCCAAAATCCATCGTTGGTTCTCTCATATATTACAGGGGTTTTGAAGTTTCAGGAGGTTTAAGAAAATATTATAGTTCGAGAGGCTATTCTTCGTGCCCTCAAAGACAATTTGGCCATGGCTCAAAATCACATGAAGAAAAAAAAATATCAAGGTCATTCTAAACTTCAATTTGCTGAAGGGGACCAGGTGTTTCTTTGAATGCAACCTTATAAGAATACTTCAATCAAATATGAACAATGTTAGAAACTTACTCCCAAATTTTATGGTCCTTATATTGTGCTCAAGTGAGTAGGATCAATGGCCTATCAATTAGCTCTACCTAGTCATTCTAAGATCCATTTTGTTTTTCATGTCTCTTGATTAAAGAAGGTGAATGGAACTAAGTGCCAAACTCTAACCAGTCTCCCTGAGTTGGATGAAGAAGGTTTCATTTGGTTGTAGCCACAAGCAGTCTTGGACCAGTGAGAGCGTCGTCTCCGTTAGCACACCATCAAGGAGGTGTTAGTCCAATGGAAAGATACAACTCCAGAAGATGCCACCTGGGAGTCGACAACCATTCTACAACAATTTCCTCATCTCAAGCCTTGATGACAAGGATGTTCTTCAAGGGGGGGGGGATGTTAGGGATCTAACCTCCCTAACCCATAACATAGGTAGAATAATATATTTCCATGTAATAGAGTTTGATTTTAATAAGGCCTAGCAATAAGGAAGAATAAGTCAAATGTAAGAAGACCTAATAGAATCTTTTGCTTCTAGAAATATCTTCCTCTAGATGGTTCTTTTAGATAGATAGATTTAGTATAAATAGGAATATAGGATATGAGAAGTTTTTTCTTGAGAAATATTGTAATAGAGCATTGCTCTACTAGAGGTTCCCCCCTTGAAGAGGCAAGTGAACATTGTTTCCTATCAATAAAGGTATTATTTTGGTGTTTTGGTTTCATCTATTGTGTTGTTCTGTTGTTATTCTCTGCAATATTTTTTTTAAGCTATTACAACAGATCTAGTACCTTACATATTGATTCTAGGTTAGATGAGTAGTTATGCAATTGAAAATATTACCCAATTCCAAGCAACCAAGATTCAACATCATCTTCCCTTTCTCTTTCACCATCAAAGGATGGTGTCTTAATCTTTCTAATCTCTCCTTACAAACCATCCATCTCATGTCTTCTTCTTTGGTTCCTAATAGGAGACACATCTGGACTGCTCTTTGAATCCTTAGATGCATAAGACTACCTAGCTAAGTGATGTCTATGAGTTCTACTATCACTTCATGAGTGACTGGGTCTTCTGTAGCTATTTCTTCTTTCACAATGTATACATTATTCCTCATGTCTTGAGCCTGATCCATTCCTTGCTTGTCTATGCAATTGATTTAGGATTTGAATAATTTGAGGATTTATTTGATTCTTCTATCTCATCATCTTCTCATTTTCATATTTGTAACTCTGCACTTCCATTTTGAGACTTCTCATAGTATATACTAACTTTGTTGGTTCTATTCTGCTCCTATTTCCATTAATTTCATCTCATCATTAAACACACTGATATTTGGAACTTTGGCTTCTCTCTCATGAATGTAGGATCCCTGTGCATCCTCCATGACTCAGGTATCCACTTCCTAGGCTTGGATTGATCTACTTATACCTCTAATTCTGCAAAATGAATAAGAAACCATTTTTTTGTTTGTTTTCTAGTTTGTTCGTGACCTACGAGACTATCCTATGGCTGAGAAACTGTGACTCAGGGGCATCTAAGCTGTCAAAAGCACTCTGTGATCGCACCTAGCCTGAGCCACACCAACCCTTAACATGGCTGGATTTTTTGTCCCCACAGGTTTCGAATTGGTGACTTTAACATCATGGAATTCCTTAACAAAACACTCCATCACTGATTGTCCTACACCTTAGGGACTAAACAAACAACCATTTTTCTTAGAATTATGCATATTATAATTTTTTTTCAATTAATGCTATAGGTCGTTTTTTTGCTCAATTCATGAAGAGTTATATCACAATTCTCCAAATTCTAATAATTTCAGGTTATTTTCCTTTGCATCACCTTTCCAATTACTATTATTATGTCCCAATCTAATCTTTGAGCTGCAAGTTATGGCTTCTTGAAAAATCCATTTTCACCCCATTTGTACATTTTCTTCACTGGTGCAATTTTGCTGAAAGGCCAACTTTTGTCAACTGCAGAAGAAAATCCATCAAGAAACAAGATTTTTTGTTTATTGGGAGATTGTAAAAATCATAATTATTAACATGGAACAACCTTCATATTCTCCATATGCCACTTCAATAAGATTCCACAACAATTTGGAATCTGTAACTTTGTCTTTTTTTACAATTTTTTTCCATATAATGTTTGGCAAAAATGGCTATCTCTCATTCTGTGCACTTTTAGAAAAAATTTAGTAAAACAAAGTTGTCTGTCTTGATGAGTATGCAAAATGTTGATTAAATAATGTTTTTTTAGTTTTGTGATCTGGGTTCACTTTTTCTCCAAAAATCCCAAAAATCCCCAAAAAGTGGCATGGAATAGTGGATTTTGGCCTATTTCAGAATCCTGCTTCCAAACTCCTTAGTGTTTCTTCAATTATTTCATGGGCTATCTCCATGTCTACTTTCTAGAATTCGTCCAAGAGTTTCACCTTAATCTAGATCTCTACCAATGATTTGGACCCATATCTTTAAAAACTACTATTTTGCAATTTATGACAAATCCAAGAAGAAATGGACAATGGCCCTCTATGTCACTTTTGCAAATATCCTCTCTATGGAAAGAATGCAAAAGTGTCATCTCAATATGACTTAATCTTCTCCAGTTATGGCCAAAATATGAAAATGGCTCCAGACTTTTTTTTTTTCTTAAACCGTGGAACAATGTTTCCTATGTGGCAAGATACTAACATGGATACTGATGTGGCACCATGGGTCGACATGGCACCTTGAGGGGATTTCATGTCATCCTCTTTGACCACTTGTCCTACCTTGTCATCCTCTTGTTACCTTTCAATGCAAAAACACTAAAATATTATTAAAAACGGGACCCACTCATATCGGATGCCACATGGCACCACCAGAGTGTCCCATGTCACTGTTGGGTCCCCTCTTTACTGTCAACATCCACCTAGCACCCATACATAGGCTACGGGGATGGGTGGGTCCCATCCCACACCTTTTCCTTGGCACACAAACAACTTGCACATCCTTTGAATCCATCGATTGAGATTTGTCGAGATCAATGGTGGAGAGGCCATGTCACATCTTGAAAGTGATCGAGGTTTAACAAACCCCTTGGGTCGCAAAAGTGGTTTTCCTATGCCATGTGGCACAATTTGAATGGTGTTTCATGGTAAAAGGGTTGAAATCCAAAACTGCTTCGCCCCCATGCGATAGTGGTTTATGGTATTGACCAAGCCACTCTGTCCACATAAGTCCCACGTCACCTGCCACCATGCCACCTATCACCACTATGGACCTACCACCATGGAATTCCACATAACCTCTACCACATCACCACCACGTGGCCTCCACATCATGATGACATCATGTATGAAAAAATACCCAAATGTTTGCAAATTTCATATTTTTTTTCAAAATTCTCAAGAATTCCTTACTTCAAAAGTTTAACCAGGGCCTCCATGGCGTTAAAAAAATAATATTGTTTTGTGCCCCCACAAAATCCTCCCAATTTTCTTATCTTATCCTCTATCCAAGACAATAAATTCCCCCCCCCCTTTAATTCTTCTAATCAGAACCCTCACACACTCTCTCTCTCTCGTGAAAATAGCTATGCCCAAGTTCTCCTCACCCTACCTCACTTTACCACTTTCAGTTACTCCTCGTGTTAGCACTAGAAGTCACCTCTGGATTGCGTCGAAGGTAATCCTAGTACCCATCAAATTTTTGTGTCATGGGTTGTTTTTTAAAGAGGTCAAATGGGTGCAGACTCGATATGATATCGTTTTAACTCAGAAAAACTGGACTAGCATGCATAAGAATTGAGGTCTGGAATCAACTTCAGTCAGTAAGTTAGAGTAAGGGTGAGTAGAGGGAAGAATTTGGTGAGGA
>WSFP011447381.1:0-35227 GCA_009831015.1 Picea engelmannii | reverse complement strand
CCTCATTTGGAGAAAACACAAAACACAAGTTCTCTCTCTCAAGAAAAAGTGTGCAAGTCTGACGAGGAGACGCAACTAAAGAGTAAGGGTGTTTTAGTGAAGGGTTTTGGTTTTCTCTTGAAGGCCTATCTTGGTCTAGTGGTGCGCTACCCTATTCTGGTTAGGGTTTATGGTCTATCTTCTGGTTATCTTTTGTTTCATGAAATCTCTCTTGGAGAGAGACAATGTACTTGTTGACAAAACTATATTGAAGAAGCTTTGTTGGTTTTTCTCCTCCAAGAGGGTTTCCTAGGATAAATATTGTGTATATTGTGGATGTCTTTCTTTCATTGATCCTTATGCATGTAGTTATTGTTCTAATTGTTAAAAGTTAAAGAATATTGAATACACTTAACTACTTAAGAAAAATTTTAACATGGTTTTAGAGAAAGCCTGAAAGAAGCCATTTTAATAGGCTAGAGGAACTCGTTGGGTAAATCAATACCATATAGACTCTCCTAACCCTATCTCATCTTTTCCCTAGACCAGTCTTGCATTTTTCACAGTTTCTGAAAATTAGGGTTTATGCATAAAATCCTAGGTGATGACATCACCCTCTTTCTGAAGGACACTGGTCAAGATAAATCCATCAAGGAGTTCACCTAAGGAGGGCGCATCTATTCCCTAGATCAGATCTCAAAAATTCTCAAGTTGAAAAATTAGGTTTTCCTCATAAACCCTAGATCAAGACATCTTGGCAACTGCAGATTGAAGTTGGAGCAGTTCAATTTGGCATAGCACACTCTCTAGTAAGTTCAAAACCCTTGTTTGATTTTTTTTTATTTTCTTGTTGTATTTATGTTCAGGAGAAAGATGGCTCCCAGCACTAAGCTTTATGAGAAGCTTGAGGGCATTGATAGCTTCCAAGCATGGAAGTATAGAGTGATGCTCATTCTAGAAGAGAATGATCTAGAAGATTTTGGAAAAGAAGAAGTTCCAGAACCTGTAACACATCCATGGTGGGGCGTAAAAATTTTGTTCTCCTTAATTAACCAATCCTCTATCCATGGTCTCTAATTTGGAAATTGGGGCCTAGCCCCTCCTTCTTATGTGACCATCGCATATGACCACGGGTTAAGACCAAACACCAAGGTCACAGGCGCCTATTCTGGTGCTTCGAAAATTCAGACTTCGGGAGTTTTTGATTCATCACACACCAATTCCTCCGAACTTCGAAGTGGTGAAGTTCTGAACTGGTGGGAAGGGATCAATGGCCCCTACTCTCCCTCAATATCAACAACCCTCAATGACTTCGGGCCTCTGGGCTTCGGTAGAATTCGAAGCACCTCCTTGCAAAACCTCTGGAGTACTAATCCTTCGAAGTACACCATCCAACGTCGCGTGTCCTCGGGGAGTTTGATGGTCCTGATTCACTTCAGGACTTAGGCGTTCGGGAGTCCTGGATTCTCACACAACCTTTCCTCCTGGAGTTCCAGATCAAGCGCCACACATCCATTGTAAATCGACAACTTAGTTTCATTTTGGGACTTCGACATTCGGGAGCTTCAGACGTTTCTGCAACCTTTTTCTCCCGGAGTGTTTTCTTCCAGAGTCAAGGATCATGCGCCACATGTCCTTCTAGATCAACAGTCCTAGATTACTTCGGGACTTCGGCGTTCGGGATTTTCTACCCCTCCACACTCGCTTTCTCCTAAAATTCTCTCACCCGAAGTTAATGATCTATTGACTTGTGTCTCCCACGAATCGACGACTACATATCACTTCGGTTATTCGTGCTTCGGGAGTTTCGAATACTCCAACGCCTTTCTCCTATGAAGTAGCTCTATCTTGAAATGGAAGATCTACTGAAACTTGTCCTCAACTGACAGATGGCTCAGATGAACTCCAGCTCTCCAGACTTCGAGATTTCTTGTTCAACATATCCCCTTTTCTCCCGGAGTGATTTCACCTGAAGTCGACAATCTGTCGACGCATGTCTCCCACAGATTGATGACTGCAAATCACTTTGGCTCTTCGGGCTTCGGGAGGTTCAACCTATCCACACTCTCTCTCTCTCGGATTGATTACGCCTGAAGTCGAAGATCTTTTGACACATGTCCTTTCTCTCAGATTGATGATACAGAAGGGCTCCGTTACTCTGCAGATTTCCAAAGGAACTCAGGACTATCCACCTAGCAACTTTTCTAGGTCTGACAGTCATGATCCGACCAATATCAATGTGTTCACCAATCGATGGTTCACAGTGATTACAAGGCCCCAACGTTCGCACTCTTTATCATAGATCTCAACCTCCGCAATCTGAAAATTACTCGCCCAACTCGGTCTAACGGGATTTGTTGATCTTCCATCCCGACGAGATCAATGACGTTGGTGAATTGTGGACCGCGAACTAGCGCGTCCGCTAATTTCACCTTTGCGCTCTGTAATGATTTCCCACCATCGATCTTCGTTCACATATCGATGGTTCATAGTGGTTTCGGGGTCCAACCTCCGCAATCTGGGAAGTGCTCTCTTGACTCTAGTCTAATCATGGTCATTGATCTTCCATTCCCAACGATATCAATGACGTTGGTTGATTGTGGGTTGTGAACTAGCATGTCATTTAATCGAGCGGCTGGTGTTTGATTCGTTAACTCCATTGGGTATTTGAGTTGATCTGACGATCGTTATGGATTCTCCTCCCGTTAAATGGCTCGCATCCATCTCTGTTTTCATATTCTTAAGTCATCTATGGTTCTTTTTACTCTAGTAGTTCAGGTAACTGGACTATCGTGAAATTTGGCATCTCAGAGCTTTGAGCTCCCGAGGTTCTGAAACCTTCATGAGCTAATTCCTTTAGCACAGGGTTCCTAGGCCCAGGTCACATGGACCTTCAGATGACTCTTGGGCTATTAACCCTACTCTTAGTCGGGTTTTTGGTCAAGGACTTAGGTGCGAGTTCAAAGTCTCTTAGACTATTGGTTTGAAGGGAACGCCTCCCTAAGTCGCAGAACTTTAAGCTCTAAAATAGGGCAAGGTAAACTCATGAGGTTACCGAGATGGTAGCAGTGCCAAGAGGCTTGCTCCAACTTTGAGACTGTGATGTAATTTCCTGGGGAGAAATGCCTTTGAGGGATTAAACTGGAGCATATGGAAAATCAAGTAGAATCATAAGTTCTCAATGGAACAAACACATACTCATAACTTAACCATTTCAATGCAGAAAACATTTATAGACACTCAAATATACGCATGTATCCATTATTTCTGATTCAGAGAACAAGGCATGAAACACTTATCAGAACCATAAGGCGTGATGTGACTACTGAAAGGGGTGCTCGTTTCCACCCAACCATAGGCTCAGTCACTCCTAATGGATTTACCACTGGCCACCCCCGAGCTTATACCACAATGCTTTGAGATTCAATCTCTTTCTTCTAGCTCAACGAAATTTAGGGACGAAGGTTACTCTCCTTCTCCCAATACAGAAATAGATAGGGATGAAGGTTACTCTCCTTCTCTCAGCTCAGCCTCTATTTTATGGGATCAGAACTCAGTCCCATTTTCTCAGTCCTTCCTCAGACCCGAGGGCTTAGGCTCTCGTCTCTGCACTCTTCGCAGGTCTTCCTCTTCCCACCACACTTCCTTCCTTTCCTTCCTCAACAAGATTGCGTGTGGCTTGAATTCCCAGTCTGTGGTTGGGTCTGGAAGCCTTAAAGATGGGAATTCTGCCCCATCCCCTCATTAACTCTTGAGGAGGTCTTCCCACATACCAAGTTGATTGTAATTCATTCTTGGGTCAGAGGGCTGTTCTGATCTTAAGAAATTAAATATAGTAAAGTAATGGTTCAGTGGAGGTTAACGCAACCATTCTCGGTCCCCTCCACCACCTTTTCATAGCATTCGTGGTATCTTCTAAGCACATCCCCTTTCTAGCAGCCATGCAACACGTATCCATTTTCTATTAAAATAACAAAATTTACATTCATCGACCTTTTATACAAAGGTCCATTAAATCAAACATTCACACCTTTGAGTTTTCCATAGTTCCTTGGCCAATATAGTTATAATTACAAACTGGGGGAAACAGGGTGTTACAACTCCCTCCCACTTAAAGTAACATCATCCTCGATGTTCTATCTGTCAACATGATATGTATATACAAGAATAAACAAAATCGGATATGTATGTCTCATAGCATCCTCCATTTCCCACATAGCCTCATCTGGGACAAAGTGTTTCCATTGCACCTTGACCTATGCAATGGTTTGGTTCCTGAGTGAGGTTTCCTTCCTGTCTAGTATGCATTGGGGTTCTGGCAGGAATTCTCCCTCCGGATCCACTTGGATCACAAACCAGTCAATTATATGATTAGAACCATGTACATATTTCTTCAATAATCAAACATGGAAAAAATTATGTGCCTTTACTGTGGTAGGGAGTGCTAGCCTATAGGCTACAATTCCCACTCTATATAAGACCTCAAAGGGTCCACAATACCGAGGTTCCAGCTTGGCACAAGCTCCCATTCTCAAGGAACTCTTTCTGGGCCTAACTCTAAGGTAGACATGGTCTCCTGTCTTGAACTCTCTGGAAGTTCTCTTTCTATCGACGTAAGATTTTTGTCTATCCTGAGAAATCTTCAGATTTTTCTTTATCTGAATCACTTGTTGTTCCATTTCTTTCAGCATGTCGGGTCCGATGGTAATTCTATCCACTGGATTACTCCAGCTGGTTGGAATTTTTCACTGTCTACCGTAGAGGGCTTCAAAAGGGCTCATCTTCAAGGATTCTTGATAACCGTTGTTGTAGGCAAACTCTACCAATGGTAGGTAGTCTTCCCACTTCTTAGGTTGATGCATTACATGCATCCTTAGCATGTCTTCTAATATTTGGTTTACTCTTTTTGTCTATCCATCAGTTTGAGGGTGATAGGTTGTGTTGAACAACAATTTACTCTCAAAACCTGCCATTAAGGATTTCCAAAAGATTGAAGTAAATTTGGTGTCTCTGTCAGATACAATTTCCCTAAGCATGTCATGCAGTCTAAATATCTCCTTCATGAAGATGTTGTAAATATCTATCTCCTTGCAAGTTGAATTGACAAGAATGAAGTGAGCAAACTTACTCAGTTTGTCCACCATGACCATGATAGCATCATTTTGCTTAGTTGATTTTGGTAATCCGGTGATGAAATCCATGGAGATGGTTTCCCATTTCATTCTAGGATGGGTAAGGGTTGTAACAACCCTGTTGGGTATCAGTTTTCTACCTTAAATTGTTGGAATTCTAGGCACTTAGCTAGATAGTCAGCTATGTCTTTCTTCAATCGAGGCCAATAGAATTGTTTACTAGTGACCGTGATCATTTTCTAATATTCTGGGTGACTAGTATATGGTCTCTTGTGTAGTTCATCCATTATGAACCTCTTTAAGTCGTCACGGTTTGGAATATACAATCTGTTTCTATAGGTTAACAAGCCTTCATCGAGTATCTGGTAGCCTTCATACTTTATCCCAGTAGACTCTTGCCTTAGGTATGATGTCACGGTATTGAAGAATGCATATGTTTCTTGTGCATTCTTGACTCTTTCCTTGACATCTATTTCACAGGTGCTTACTGTTTCCAGCTGAATCGTTTTTATGCTTCTGCTAAGGGCATCAACCACCCTATTTTCCTTTATTTTGATGTGTTTGATTTCGAAATCAAACTCACTAAGGAGAGCCATCCACCTAGCTTGCCTCGCATTGAGTTTTGGTTCATCAAACAAGTGCCTCAACCCACAATGGTCATAAGCACAAATCTCCTACCTAGGAGGTAATGCCTCCACATTTTTAAAGCATGTACTATGGCAACGAACTCTAGGTCATGGGTCACATAATTGATTTCGTGCTCATTCAATTTCTTGGACGCATAGCAAATTACACATCCCTCTTGCATAAGGACTCCTCCGATTCCTTCCTTGTAGGCATTTGTACACATGAGGAAATCATTATCAGGGTCTTCAATCTTCAGCACAGATGCATGGGTTAGGAGGTATTTCAGTTCTTGAAATATTTCTTCACATTTTGATGTCCAATTGAAATTAACACCCTTTTTTTCTGAAGGGCAATGATTGGACAACCAATCTTGGAAAACCCTTTTATGAACCTTCTATAATATCCTGCTAAGCCTATGAAGGATCTGATATCAGATGCATCCTTTGGGGTAGGCCATTCCATAATATATCTGATCTTGTCAGGGTCTACTGCCACCCCTTCTTTAGAAATAACATGGCCTAAGTAATGGACTTGCTTCTGGAAAAAGTCACACTTGTTAAACTTAGCGTAGAGATGATGCTCTCTTAGTACTTGAAGTACGAGTCTAACATGTGCTTTGTGCTCCTCTCTGTTCTTGGAGTATATTAGGATATCATCAATGAAAACCAATACAAATTTGTCCAGAAATTTGTTGAGTACATTATTCATCAAGCACATAAAAGTGGTGGGGGCATTGGTTAACCCAAATGGCACCACCACAAATTCATAGTGACCATACCTCTTCCTAAAGGATTTTTTGTGGATTTATTCCTCCTTAATTCAAACTTGTTGGTATCCAGACCTTAAGTCAATCTTCAAGAAAATGAAAGCACCTCCCAATTGGTCGAACAATTCATCGATTCTTGGTAAGGGGTACTTGTTCTTTATGGTTGTCTTATTCAGTTGTTTATAATCTATGCACAGTCGGAGTGTGCCATCTTTCTTTTTCAAAAACAAGACGGGTGCTCCCCACGGAGATACACTGGGTCGAATGTAGCCTTTTTCCATCATCTCCTTTAGTTGTAGCTTGAGCTCAACCAACTCTAGCATACTCATCCTATAGGGAATTCTAGATGTTGGCACTGCTCCTAGTGCAAGTTCTATCGAGAAGTCAATGTCTCTTCTCGGAGGTAGACTTGGTACCTCTTCTGGAAACACGTATTTATATTCTCTTAATATGAGGTGGTCCTCTAGGTTCGGTTTTTCATCCTCAACCGATTCCAACACCTGTATTGCATATAAAGGACACCCCTTTCTGTAATACTTTTTCATTTGAAGTGATGATATTTTTCTCACTGAGATAGGCTTCTGAATCCCTTGGAGGGTTATCTTTATCCATTCTTCATTTACACATTCTAAGGTTTTATGTTAACAATCCAACTTAGTTTTATAAGCAGCCAACTAGTCCATACCAATCAACAAGTCAGAAGATCTAAGGGGAAGTATGTTAAGGGTCACTCGGGTGGGCAATCCATCCATGATGAATTGGTAAGTTGGTATGGCCTCTGGTACTTTTATTTTAGTCCCAGTGGCTAGTTGTACCAACCAAAACTTAACATGTCTAACTGGTTGTAGTTTACACTTATCAATGGTTTGAGGGGCCAGATAACTCAAATTAGAACCAAGGTCAATTAAAATAGAAACTAGATAGTTGGCGATCAGACCTTCCATATCCACCACTGAAGCTTGGTGGTCAGCTTGATTATCGTCCCAAGGATGCATAAATTCGTGGCATGCTCCTAGACATATCATTGACGGTGGTAGCTTCTTGTATATTGTATATTCTCCTATTGTTCTATTGTCTATGTTGACAATCCCTCAAATGATGTTCTTCTCCACAACCCCAAAATTTTAAGGGTTCTTTCCTTGGGTTATCATTCTTTCCTGGGACTGCCTCAAAAGGTTTATTTCCACTCTGAGAGGGGAAATTTTTCTAATACACACTTCTAGCGGGAAGGTTCATCCTAGAACCCTTCCCATAGTTCTTAAATCTTTAGGATTTAGACCCCTTCTTCTTGAATCCCGAACTACTCTTCTTCCTCCAGTCCTCATGAGGTCCTATCTTACTTCTGAATTGTTCATAACAATACCTTGTGTTTCGGATGGTCTCTTCTAAGGTATTTGGTTTGTCAAGCTCAATCATGTCCCGGTAGGTCTGAGGTAACCCACTAATAAATTGATGCACTTTTACATTTGCATCCTTTATGTAGGGTACATACCTCAGTAGCTATAGGAATTTATTGACATATTCATCTATGG
This sequence comes from Picea engelmannii, assembly GCA_009831015.1. NCBI lineage: Eukaryota > Viridiplantae > Streptophyta > Pinopsida > Pinales > Pinaceae > Picea > Picea engelmannii. Next base: position 27,191 of record WSFP011447381.1, on the reverse strand, counting down.
TGAGTTATCCCAGCCTGAGTTCATAAAACTCCTTAGTATTTCCATCCATGAATTTCTCTGACAGATACTTCTTCCTAAAGTATTTCTTGAATTGTTTCCATGACAAGTCCTTCTCATGGACTTCTTTCACATTCCTAAGGTATTCCCACCAAATGGAATCCTTTCCATTCAGGTTGAAGATGGCTATTCAAGCCTTCAAGTTTTCGGAGTAGTCATGGACTATGAAGTATTTCTTTAATCCAAGTAGCCAAGCTTCAGCCTCTTCCTTTGATAATTTGAGCTAGTTTTGCTACTATAAGATCCCTTGGAGTTGCTAGTTTCCTTTCTAGAAGACTCTCTCGATGAGTGTCCCCTGCCTCCAGGTTGGTCCTTCTTCATGGTACGTCTCCTGGTGTGGTCACTTATGGGGCTATGCTTTTGGATATCAGGTGGACTTTGACTTCTCTTCACATGTCGTCAATCCACATGGTTGGTTGCGGGTTCATGCTGCAGCTACCTCTGTATGTCGGATAAGATCTGCAGCAAGACTACATTAATTTCTATTTTTTTTTCTTTCTCCTTTATCAATCTCTCATTGCCGTCCTTGAAACTCTGTAATTCAGCCCTGAGGCTCCTTACAGTTTCAGCCAGATCTGGAGGGGTTTCCACCACCCTCCTTTTGTCAGATTTTTCGTCTCTATTATGGGAGCCATCCCCCACTTCATAACACGTCACCATCCTTTAGACTTGAAGTTTTCTCATGATTTACTGACTGCTCAAGTGCTGAAAAAACACTTATTGTTAGCTAACCGTCTATTAGTTTATGAACAATACATAGTTCATTTTTCTTAAATGTACACACTTAGTAGAAAGTTTCATTCTTTTCCTCAATAACATTTTAACCAGACTCTTTAAGAAAGAGGTAAGATAAGGTTTCACTCTTAAAAGTATTCAAAAATGGTTTTTAAGCAACTCGTCCATGAGCCCAAGAAGGCCAAGTGTTGTAACCATGCTCTGATACCAATTTGTAACACACCCATGGTGGGGCGTATAAATTTTGTTCTCCTTAATTAACCAAATCATCTATCCATGGTCTCTAATTTGGAAATCAGGGCCTATCCCCTCCTTTTTAAGAGACCATCACATATGACCATGGGTTATGACCGAACGCTAAGGCCACATGCATATATTCTGACACTTTGGAACTTCGGGCTTCAAGATTTTTTGATTCATCACAAGCCAATTCCTCTGAACTTCAAAGTGGCGAAGTTTCGAACTGGCATGAAGGGATCAACGGTCCCTACTCTCCCTCAAGATCAACAACCCTCAATGACTTTGGGCCTCTGGGATTCGGTGGAATTCATAGCACCTCCTCACAAAACCTTTGGAGTACTAATCCTCTGAAGTGCACCATCTGACGTCGTGTGTCCTCGGGGATTTCAACGGTCATGATTCACTTCGGGACTTCGGCGTTCAGGAGTCCCAGACGCTCACAAAACCTTTCCTCCCAAAGTTCTCCATACCTGTTGTTCTAGATCAAGCATGACGCATCCCTTGTAAATCGACGGCTTAGTTTCATTTCGGAACTTCGACATTCGGGAGCTTCAGACGTTTCTGTAGCCTTTTTTTCCTAGAGCGTTTTCTTTCGAAGTCAAGGATCGTGCACCACACATCCTTCCAGATCAATGGTCTCGGTTTACTTCAAGACTTTGACGTTCAGGATTTTATACCTCTCCACACTCACTTTCTCCCGAAATGCTCTCACCCGAAGTTAACGATCTATCGAAGCATGTCTCCCATGAATCGATGACTACAAATCACTTCGGCTATTTGGGCTTCGGGAGTTTCAAATACTCCAATGCCTTTCTCCTTTGCAGTAGATCTCTCCTGAAATGGAATATCTACTGACAGTTGTCCTCATCTGATAGAAGACTTAGATGAACTTTGGCTCTCCGGCCTTCAAGTGTTCTTGTTCAACATATCCCCTTTTCTCCCGGAGTGATTTCACCTGAAGTCAACAATATGTGAACGTGTGTCTCCCACATATCGATGGCTGCAAATCACTTCAGCTCTTCGGGCTTTGGGAGGTTCAACCTCTCCACACTCTCTCTCTCCCAGAGTTATTACACCCGAAGTTGATGATCTGTCGACCCGTGTCCTTTCTCTCAGATCGATAGTATAGAAGGGCTCCATTACTCCACACATTTCCAAAGGAACTCACGACTATCCACCTAACAACTTTTCTAGGTATGAAGGTCATGATCCGGCCAATACCGATGTGTTCGTCGATCGACGATTCAGAGTGATTGAGGGGCCCCAACATGTGCACTCTTTATCAGAGAGCTCAACGTCCAAAATCTGAAAAGTACTCGCCCAATTCGATCTAACCGAAGTCGTTGATCTTCCAGCCCAATGAGATCAATGACGTTGGTGAATTGTGGGCCGTGAACTAGAGCGTCCGCTAATTACCTTCGCACTCCGCAATGATTCCCCTCCATCGATCTCTGTTCATAGATCAACGGTTTGCAGTGGTTACGGGGTCCAACCTCCGCAATCTGGGAAGTGATCGCCCAACTCTAGTCTAATCCTGGTCGTTGATCTTCCATTCCCAATGAGATCAACAACGTTGGTTGATTGCGGGTCATGAACTAGCATGTCTGCTAATTTCACCTTCACGCTCTGCAATGATTCCAAACCATTGATTTAATCGATTGACCGATGTTTGATTCTTTAACTCCAGTGGGTATTCGAGTCGATCTAATGATCGGGATGGATTCTCCTCCCATGAAACAACTCACATCCATCTTCGTTGTTAGATTCTTAAGTCATCTACGGTTCTTGTTACTCTGGTAGTTCGGGTAACTTGAGTCGTGAAATTTGACATCTCAGAGATTTGAGCTCCCAAGGTTCTGAAACCTTCATGAGCTAACTCCTTTAGCATAGGGTTCCTAGACCTAGGTCACATGGACCTTCAGATTAATCTTGGCCTATTATCCCTACTCTTAGTTGGGTTTTTGGTTAAGGACTTAGGCATAAGTTCAAAGTCTCTTAAACTACTGGTCTGAAGGGAACACCTCCCTAACTCATAGAAATTTAATCTCTGAAATAGGGCAAGGTAAACTCATGAGGTTACCGAGATGGTAGTAGTGCCAAGAGGCTTGCTCCGACTCTGGGACTGTGATGTAATTTCCTGGGGAGAAACACCTTCGAGGGATTAAACTGGAGCATATGGAAAATCAATTAGAAGCATAAGTTCTCAAGGGAACAAACGCATACTCGTAACTTAACCATTTCAATGCAGAAAACATTTATAGACACATAAATATACACATGCATCCATTATTTCCAGTTCAGAGCACAAGGCATGAAACACTTATCAGAACCATAAGGCGTGATGTGACTACTGAAAGGGTTGTGTTTCCACTCAACCATAGGCTCAGTCACTCCTAATGGCTTTACCACTGGCCACCCCCGAGCTTAGACCACGATGCCTTGAGATTCAATCTCTTTCTTCCATCTCAACGGAAGTTAGGGATGAATGTTACTCTCCTTCTCCCAATACAGAAATAGATAGGGACAAAGGTTACTCTCCTTCTCCCGTCATAGTCTCTATTTTCTGGGATCAGAACTCACTCCCATTTTCTCAATCCTTCCTCAAACCTGAGGGCTTAGGCTCTTGTCTCTGCACTCTTTGCAGGTCTTCCTCTTCTCACCATGCTTCCTTTCTTTCCTTCCTCAACAAGATTGTGTGTGGATTGAATTCCCAGTCTGTGGTTAGGTCTAGAAGCCTTACAGATGGATAATCTACCCCATCCCCTCATTAACTATTGAGGAGGTCTTCCCACCTACTAGCCTGACTGTAATTCATTTCTGGGTCAGAGGGTTGTTTTGATCCTAAGAAATTAAATCCATCAAAGTATTGGTTCGGTGGAGGTTAATGCAACCATTCATGGTCCCCTCCACCACCTTTTCATAGCATTCACGGTCTCTTCTTAGCACATCCCCTTTCCAGTAGCCATGCAACACGTATCCATTTTCTATTAAAATAAAAAAATTTACATTCATCGACCTTTTATACAAAGGTCCATTAAATCAAACATTCACACCTTTGAGTTTGCCATAGTTCCTTGGCCAATATAGTTATAATTACAAACTAGGGGAAACAAGGTGTTACCGAACCAGATGAAGATGAGGCCAAGGCAAAGTATAAAAAGAACCTGGTTAAGGAAAAAAACATCATTGTTGATTCTATTGAGGATAATTTGATCCCTCATGTCTCATCATTGACAACTCCCAAGCAAATGGTTGATGCCTTATCCCGATTATATGAAGGCAAGAATATCAACTGGAAGATGACGTTGAGGACACATCTCAAGAGTGTGAAGATGCATAGTTCAGAAACCATTCAATCCTACTTCATAAAGGTATCTCAAATCAAAGAACAACTTGAATCCATTGGAGACACAATCAAAGAAGTTGACTTGGTAATGAATACATTGAATAGTATCCCAAGATCTTTGGAATCATTCATTCAAGGAATTTGTTCAAGAAGAAAGATAACAAAGTTTAGTAGACTATGGGAGGATTTCACTCAAGAAGAAGTTAGATTAGCAACAAGAGAAGAGAAACTAGGCGATGAAGAAAATCAAACTCTAGTAGTACATGCAAGAAAAGGAAAGAGCAACAAAGAGGTACACTCAGACAAGAAGCCTCATGGGTTACAAAAGACACAAAATTTTAAAAAGGATTACTCAAATTACAGATGCTACATAGTCCAGAAGATGGGACACATTGCAATAAACTGTCCCCGCTCAAAATATCAGGTTAGACAAGGAAAGTATAAAAGACATCATGTTCATGCCGCAAAAGATGATGATGTACATGATCAAGAGAGAACCAAAGAGGATGACTCAAGCGAAGAATATGTATTGATATCATCTCTTAAAGGAACAATTACTCATGGAAGTGACATATGGCTTATTGATAGTGATGCTTCTAAACACATGATAGGTTACAAGGATTCTTTCTCAGAATTAGTTCAGAAGGATTCATCTCACAAGGTGAAGCTTGGTGATGACTATCAGTATCCCATTAAAGGAGTGGGACAAGCATATTACATATTGGATTCTGGTAAACCTATGAAGATGAAGGATGTTTTGTATGTACTTGGTTTGAAGAAGAATCTCCTTTCTATCTCAACATTGGATGAGAAAGGATTCAAATTTTCTTTCATTGATGGTGAAGTTCTCATGTGGCCAAGAGGAAATTATATTGATGATGTTGTGGTGATTGGTGTTCAAGAAGGATGTCTATACAAGTTAAAGGGACATTCAAGTTCAACATTATTACACAGTATAGTTTCTCCGAGTGAGCTATGGCACAAAATATTTGCTCGCATACATTACAAAGCATTACCGATCGTGAGAAAAATGGTAACAGGTTTTCCATAAATCCAAGTGAATCATGAAGGCATATGCAAGGGATGTGCACAAGGCAAGTACGTGAAGAAACCATTTCCAAGTAGTGATAGCAAAGCCAAAGGAGCCTTGGACATCATACATTCATATGTGTGTGGACCAATGTCAACCAAGTCACTTAGTGGGTATCTATATTACGTTTCATTTATTGATGATTTCTCACATAAAACTTGGATTTATTTTTTGAAAGCTAAAAGTGAAGTATTCAACAAGTTCAAAGAATTCAAATCACTTGTTGAAAACCTTTCTGAAAAGAAGATAAATATCTTAAGGTTAGATAATGTAGGAGAATTCACATCAGATAAAGTCAAGGCATTCTGCAAAGAAGTTGGGATTAAGAGGGAGCTATCTACTCCCTACAATCCTCAGCAGAATGGTGTGGCAGAAAGAAAGAACCGAACAATCATGGAAGTAGTGAATGTCATGATTCATGATCCAGATTTACGGATGCATCTGTGGGTAGAAGCTACCAAGAACAATGTATATATGCAGAACAAAAGTCCCCATCATGTACTTGGGAACAAGACACCAAAATAAATGTTTACAGGTGAAAATCCAGAGGTCATCCACCTAAGGATATTTTCTTGTCCAATATATGTGCATGTTCCCAAGGACAAGAGATCGAAGATGGACCCTTCAGGAAAGAAGGGTATATTTGTTCGATATAGTGAGACATCGAAGGCATATAGAGTCTACATCCATGGTCACTAGAATATTGAGACTAGCAGACATGTCACCTTCAATGAGGATACAACTTTTAGTAGATCGATACATAATCATTCAGATGAGGTCCATGATGAGGAACCTGAATCTCCCAGAGTTGAAAATACAGATGCAGGCGATGATGTTGTACTAGAAGATCATGATATGGAAGAAGCACAGAGACCTGTAGATTCATCTCGAGAGATGAATACTAAGAAGAGAATACCAACTTGGGATCAAGAAATTATTCAAGATGCAGAGAAGTATGGTGCTCCAGATGGATCCTTCAAAGAAAGTAAGAGATTGCGACCATACTTTAGTTACATGGAATTGCTAAGTGACATTATTTATGTTGAGCCTACCAATTATGAAGTGGTTGTCGAGAAGAAATAATGGAAGGATTCCATGATTGAAGAGTACCATTCCATTATAAAGAATGATGTTTGGGATGTGGTTCTGAGACTGAAAGAGAAGACAGTGGTAAGTTCCAAGTGGATTTACAAGACGAAGCATTCAGTAGATGGAAGTGTCGAGAAGTACAAGGCAAGGTTCGTGGCATGTGGTTTATCCCAGAAAGAAGGAATATATTATGAGGATACATTTACTCATGTGGTGAGATACACTTCAATCAGAGTTATACTTGTGATAGTTGAAGTAATGAAGTGGAAGGTACACCAGATGGATGTGAAGACAACTCTTCTAAATGATGTAATAAAAGAGGAAGTGTATATGGAGCAACCACAAGGTTTCGAGACACTTGACAGTCAGACACATGTGTGCAGATTGTAGAAATATTTGTATGGATTAAAGCAAGAACCCATGGCATGGTACGATAGAATTAACAGTTTCCTTATGATCTTGGGATTTACCAAAAGTAAAGAAGATTCCAACCTTTACTACAAGGTTGTGGATGGTGGACCAATGATATTACTATTATATTTGGATGACCTGTTTCTAACAGGAGACGAGAAGCTCATCACTGAGAGTAAGAGGAATCTTACTGCAGAGCTCGAGATGAAATACCTGGGTATGAGGCATTATTTCTTAGGTGTAGAGGCATGGCAGAGACCAAGTGAGATTTTCCTCAACCAAGGAAATATGTTGTAGAGATGATGAAGAGATTAGGAATGATGGATTGTAAAGCCATGCCTACACTAATGGTGAAAAATATGAAGTTATTGAGTGATACATATTCAGAGATAGTGGATGCCACCATGTATAGACAGATGATTGGTTCGTGATACATCTTCAGAGATAGAGATAGTGACAATTGAATATAGACTCGGATATGTTTTATATCATGAGATAACCCTGCAAGGCTTTACTGATTCAGATTGGGATAATAGTGTTGAAGTCTGGAAGAGTACATATGGATGTTGCTTTAGTTTTGGATCAGCTATGATCTCATGGTTTATTTGGAAGAATACGAGTGTGGCACTCAGTACGACTGAGGCAGAGTACATAGTAGCGTGTTCAGCTATCAGCGAAGAAATGTGGCTTTGGAAGCTTCTTGCAGGATTGTTTGATCTCGAGTTAGAGGTGAATTGTATCTGGTGTGACAACCAGAGTTGTATGAAGTTGATAGAGAACCCAGTGTTTCATGACAAGTCCAAGAATATCGAGATCATGTACCATTATATCAAATATAAGGTGCAGAAGAGAGCAGTGAAGCTCCAGTATGTCGCTACAAATGAGTAGATAACATACTTGTTGACCAAGCCTATGTCGGGACTGAAGTTTGTGTACTTCAGAGACAAGCTTGGTGTGGTCCAGAAGGAATTCCCTAGTAAAAGGGAGTGATGAGTTACAGATGGGATTCTAGGGAAGCAACATCAGCATGTGGCAGTAGCAGTGGGTAGTCATTCATGGGCATGTTACTCACTGTGGCACTAGTCAACATGACCTCGCACAAGGTCAACAGATGTCGAGCCTTCGGGGCTGACGAGTTTCCTATATTTTCAAGTTGGAGGGCCAACCTATGTGGTTGGAGGTGTTTCCTAGCCTTGGGCTAGATGGGTAGTGTGTGTGCACTACATCGCCTAATCATTGTGATTAAATGCTTAGTCATTATGGACCGGTTTCCTAGTGTGCCAACCAAAGGTTACTAGTTCTTTATGAACTAGATGTAAGATTTTTTTTTAGTTGACGAGTTACTAGTTCTTTATGAACTAGATGTCAGATTATGTGTGAGCTGGCGAGTTACTAGTTCTTTATGAACTAGATGTTAGATTCTGTGTGATATGACGAGTTACTAGTTGTGTATGAACTAGATGCCAGATTCTGTGTGAGTTGGCGAGTTGAAGCCCCGTGCTGACATAAAGCCTGCAAGGATGATGAGACCCTAGATACATGACGTGGTTACAAAAATTCTTCAATATAGATTCATGGAAATTCAACAAGTCAATGGTTGAGTGTACAGAAGTGCAGAAGCAATCATGACTATCATGCCAGAAGAATACCTTCCTTACTAAGAGGGAGTGTTGAAGTTTGAGTAGCTTTGGAAGATATTCTTATTGTATCTATATTGTATTAGACCAAGTCAAAACCCTAAAGAATAATATTATGTTGCATTTCTAAAATTCGGCCCTATTGTGCCTTTGTAAAAGTCAAATGTAAATTAGAAAGTGTAAAGTATACAATTCGACCCTGACCTAATTAGAGGGTGGTTCAAATTGTATTTATAAGAGGCTAGACACCTCATTTGGAGAACACACACAACACAAGTTCTCTCTCTCAAGGAAAAGTGTGCAATTCTAAGGAGGAGACGCAACTACAGAGTAAGGGTGTTTTGGTGAAGGGTTTCTCTTATCTCTTGGAGGCCTATCCTCGTCTAGTGGTGTACTACCATATTTTGGTTAGGGTTTCTGGTCTATCTTCTGTTTTGTGAGATCTCTCTTGAAGAGAGCATTTTACTTGTTGACGAATATATATTGAAGAAGCTTTGATGGGTTTTCTCCCCCAAAAGGGTTTCCCAGGATAAATCTTGTATATATTGTTGATGTCTTTCTTTCAGTGATCCTTATTCATGAAACTGTTGTTCTAATTGTTAAAAGTTAAAGAATATTGAATACACTTAACTCCTTCAGCAAAATTTTAACAAGTGTCACTTTAATAATTGAAGCATTTGAGCATGTTGCAAAGGATCCTTTCTTGATTATGAAATTTTTTTCTTGGAAATTATATCTTTTGTCTTATTTCACCTTAGTGGTTGACTTGGTTTCCTAGTAAGTGGGTCACCCTCGGGAAAAGGGTTTCTACTAGGGGGCCTTCTTGAAGGGTCATCGTACCATTATCATTCATACCTACCACTTTACACACCCCTTCCCTTTCGCTTCCTAATATTTTGGGTTTTTGGGCTCATTAACCCCAAGAAGGGCTTGTACGTCATTTTCATGGGAAGAAGGGGCTAAAGGACCAGAGGTGTTGTAGCTGGAAAAAGTTAAAATACATACATTATCCTTCTATATTCTATCCCTAAGGTCCTGAGAGAAATGTAATGCTTCTCCATAAAAAAAAATGAAGGACCTCTAAAAAAGAAAATAAATAATTAATAAATGTCTTGCATGATGGGGGGATGCATTTGCAGTGTCTTTTAATTTATAGTGAATATGGAACTCAATGTGTTCCTAACTTCAAGTGGAATTGTGCTGCTCTCTACTTTCCATTGCACATAGCACTCAATGTTCGTACCATAATAAATCAATGTAGTGAAAAATGTTTCATTACAAACAAAGGATGCAGCACACCCTCCATAAAGGCACCCATAGATGAGACAATATGATCTCTTGATATGTCAAGAACCATATTATCCCCTAGACTAGGGATAACTAAGGATATTATATCTCGAGGCCCACAAGTCCTAGACATGGAGAGCCATATTGACTTGAGCATGCCCCTGGACAACCCATCTTTCTTCTTCAGCACCTCCATCTTGTCAACAGCAGTAACATCCATCCCATCGGCTTGGTCCTGAAGTAGAAGTGGGTCTTGAGCCATGAGGTAATGAGTCTAGGTATTATGGTATGTGTCACTCTGATTCTCAAAACATTTGAATATGTCCATTTAATTACCTTTTTCTCCTTGACGTGTGCTTGGACGTTATGCCTTTTGACTTTTCCATACCTGGGGGGATGACATAATTCCCTAGCAAGTTGGTTCCCTTAGGAGTGAGTTGCCACTAGGTGGGTTCATGAAATTTCATCGTCCATTCCCACCATACTTATCACTTTTCATCATGTTCCTTCTCATCTACCCCCTACATTGGTTCAGGCATTGGGTTTTCCAAGCTAGCAAAGGGTTGTACCTTGCCTTGTGGGAAGAAGGGGCTAAAGGCCCAAAGGGTTAAAGTAGATGGAAAAAGATAAAATCCAAAAGATCAAAACCTTTAGATGCTTTGCCCAGGGATCCTCGAGAATGCAATAAAAGGATTCTCGGTAAGAAAAAGGAGGGACCCATAAAATAAATAAAACTTAAGACCTAGTTGGTGGATAGGGGGTCTCACCATGAGCCAGCCTATAAGGTCCATGGGCATGTAGCGGTATGAAACTACAATTCAGCTGGTCACCAAGCCAAGATAGTGGCTCTTGGTAGCATAGCCAAGACAAAGGGGGTCTCATCACAAGCCACCCTTCTCACGTCCGTGAAATTCTTGTGGGTAACATTGTCACCACTAGTCACCACGCTAGGGAAATGTCCCCCAGATAATATCTTGAAATAAAAAGAAATAAGATAAAAAGTAAAAAGGAATTGAATGGGCTTGGAAACATTTGCATCCATGACAAGGTGCTAATCACCCTCTTCAGAGGCACCCACAAGTAAGCCCTACATTTCCCTATCATCACTGCACCCCTTGCCCAAACATCCCCATACCATCTCATGCACTTACATGAGCTAGATTGGAATTCACCTAGAAACATCCCACATCTAAGGATAATTGACCCAATAGGACAACCTGAAAACCTTTCCAAACCTGGCTTGTAGAATAGCATAATGTCTTTGAGCACTTGTCTGTGAAAGGGGGGTTTTATGCACATGTTTGGGTAACTTGATTATTAGATGTGATTGACATTGTTATGATCCATGTGACTTATGAGCCCATGTAGGGTGTACTTGTTGTTGTTGTAGGACCACGCTCGAAGGACAAGTACATGGGAACATGATTCGTTCAGACCTTCATAGGGCTAAAAGTCCACCATATGGATGTTGAGACCCCATCTAGGGGAAGACATACACTAGAGGCTTGCACCAGAGAGTGAGGAGGACGTTCCACTAGACACATCCTGGCAGGCCTAGACCCAGGGGAGTCTTTCCCTCCCACCATGATGTTGTCCCTTGAAGGCCCTTGATGTCATCATTCAGAGCCTTGACATCACCCAGTTGATGCATCCATCTTGAGGACGACATTGGTTGGCACATGTGGCAATTCCAGAGGGGTTTTGAGCCCCAACGTTTCACTTGGAGGGCTAAAATTCCAGCAAGGAGGCTAACGTCACCCTAAGAAGGGCATGACGTAACCCTAAAATGATAAAATTAGGGTTTAACTTGAAAAATTTCTGTAAAATTGGATTTTTCATGTGAATTGGCCATGTCGGCCTTTTTTTACGTAATTTTGTAATTAAAGGTTGTTAGAAAAATAGGACCGCAGAGCAATAAAATAAAACAAATGTAGAAACAAAACACAGAAGACACAAAATACAAGAGAGACACAGATTTACGTGGTTCACCCAGTGTGGGCTACGTCCACCAAAGAAATTGCCAGGTCCTTCCTTTATTATTATCCAGCAAATGAAGGGATACAACCTACAGCAAAACCCGCTGTAACTTCCTCTTCTTTCTCTCACAGTCTCCTCTCTCAGAATACAATATTCACCATCAACCATAGTTGCGATACATTTCCCTCATAAAAGAGGGTTGCCTTCTAGGGAAAAAAACCCTAACATAATCTCTATCGTTAGATCTGCGACCTTATAATGAACGGTCTAGATTTACAATGAAATTACAATATACTTTTACAAGGCAATTTTTGCTTCTGGGGCTTCGCCCTCGAACCCCCGCTGGGGGCCCGCTTGCCCCCAGACCCCCCAGCCGAGGAGATAGCCCCCCCAGACCCCGCAGAGGGGGTACCCCCCCTCTGCACTCCCCCACGTGGAAGAGTGTACATACTTCTGGGGTGTAAATACTTCATGGGGTATCAACATGGCTGAAAGTAAAAGACCTCTAAATCAGGAAGATAATCAGGCTCCACAACCAACAAAGGTCATTTTGATTGTATAAATAAGGGATTTGGCCCTAGTATTTTCTCAGGATTCTTTCACTCACACAAGTGAGGTCTGAAATTCGACTCCTTTAGGGTTTATTGGGTGAAATTAAGTGGTGCGCAACTCTTGGAGGAGGCTTATATTGGTGTTTTTTTGGCATTTTTCTTGGTGGAAAGTCTTCAACTAGGCTATTTTATAGACTATTCTTGGTGAATGTAAGTGAATTTCTACAATTCTTATTTACTTTGAATGGTTATAGTATAGTTAGTTTGCATTTTACTAAGATTATGAAATTGCTAGCTTAAAACCCTAGGAGATCAAGCACGTGTTATTGTCCTTGTCTTAATAGCTTTTCACCTACTAGATTTTGCTAGAAATCCTATCCTTTGAAGCATTGTGTTAGAGCCCTACCATTGTAGAACTGTTGGCATAGGGGCAGACCCAGGGTTCAATGCTACAACAACGCACCAACAAATCCCTAACTACCGGCCCTTTCGGCAACACCTGTGAAGAAGATGAAGTCCACCGGAGGTAGTGGCAGGGATGGTTACAGGACTCAAGTGTCTGCAGCCTTAGCTGGGACACAGATCTATGATTATAAAGCTTACTAGAAAACTTAGCACCATTAGTTCCTCGATATACAGTTAATAACCACTTCGCTTGTAAGACAGAACTTCGCAGCGTTCACACTAATCTATGGTATTCAAGCACTTAGCATATACAAATGGATTATAATGAGCATATCAAGCACTAAGCATGAATATCTAGATCAGATCTAACATTCTAAGATATAATAAGCACCAAACATGAATAGATATATCTAAACATATCAGAGCACTTAGCATATAACATATGAACACATCAAGAAAAATCACAAAGCACATAACACAATGTTTACGTGGTTCACCCCCACCTTGGGGCTACGTCCACCAACTCTTGTTCTTTATTGTCTTCAGCCAATCGGGTACAAGTACAGAGCCTCAAAATCCTTACTCCTCACAGGACAGAAGATCGGTGCAGCTAGCTAGATCCTTCTTCCTTGTGTTACAACACAAAGCCTTCTATAGTCTCTCACAGGGACTTGCACTCAGCTCTACAAGTCTTACACAGTATGAACAGAGCACTTACAATCCTTTGATCACATAGATCTATCACTTATCCATCCCTTTAGAACTTAGCATACGGACTTCTATCACATAGATGCACTACTACTTCTATCTAGCCTAGGCATCAATTTATATATTACAAAATATGCCTAAGCATGGGTAAACCCATGGGCCGACATCCCATTCCCGTTACATATTCCCAAAAACCAAAAAAAGGGGCCAAGATTCCATGATCTTCGCTTCAACTTGCACTCTTCCTTTGATAGGCTGTCGAAGTCCCAAAATAGGTCAACATGACCAAGAAACTCCCAAAACTTGGTCAAGGGCCAACATGCCCCCAACACTCACCTGTGACTCATCCCGAGTCACTCAGGTTTGGGGAGTCCTACCTCAAATGCCTAGAGTTTGGCTCTAGCTACTTCGACTTGCTGCTTTGCGGTGGCGTCTTGTTTAGAGAAATCCTGGATCACTACGTCGTTCACTAGACCTTCTAGGCGTTGTTATGTTGTGAGGACGACCTATTCTAGCTCTGCGCCTTAGCTCTCTACCTCTGTAAATAGAAGACATGCCTTGTCTTGCATAGTTTGAAGTCGTTGAGTGACTTCCATCACTTTGATTTGAATCATATGGATCTGATGCTGAGATGTGCGTTGTTCTTGAGATATCTTCATCCTTTCTACAGCTGACAGGGCCTTCAGTTGTGCCTATAGTGTATCTACGTTCTGCTTCGCTTCGTGGAGCTGCGACTCCAGTGTCTGCAATTCTGTATTTTCAGTGAGATTTTCATAGGCCTGGGCGCTGCGGTTACTGAGCTGCTTTCACTCCAAGGAAAGAGCTTTTAATCTGTCAAATGTGTTGCAGACAGTTGCTTCTCTTTGGTTCCTTATCTCCTATGGGTTTTCAGGTACTGCGCGGAGCTCTAAATCGGCGATGCGTTGTTGTAGCTTCTAGATTACCTCTTCCAGTTGTGCCACCACTGTGGAACTTGTTCCTCGGTATGTACTTTGATGACTGTCACAGAGTGAAGTGCTCTGTTGACCCTTTCCTTAACTTCAAGTTGCTTGGCGGGCAACTGTTCCTTGCTTTGTTGTAGCTCTTCTTTTTCTTTGTCCCATTTTTCTTGTAGAGAAATATTTTCCTTTTCTGCAGCACTTCTTTAGTCCTCAAGGTATTTTTGTACTCGCGCTAAAGCCTGGGTGGCTTGTGTTGTTTCTCCCTGATCTCATCGAAGGCGGTCTTCAACTATATCAGCGATGCGGTGTAATTGAGCAGGCTCATCACCTAGTTCTGGTGTTCCAACTGTCAGGGGCACAGTGGATACTGCACGGCTGGACTGTAGTGCCTGCTGCACTCCTTGGAGTTCATCCTTAATCCAGCTGAACACCTCCTCCTGCTTAGCTTCTTGCTTCTCTGCTATCTCCAACGAAGCATCATTCAGTGTTGCGATGATGAAGTTGAAGTTGTTTGAGGTCAGGGTGGTCTCAAATTTGGTTCTGGTTTGTTTCATTTTCTTCCTTGAAGAAGGTTTCAGAGGGGAAACCTTCATTTTCTTTGAGGGATCCTCCTCATCTCTTGGCGGTGTAACCTTGCCTTTCTCCTGTTTGAATTTTGTGCCATCACCTCATTTCTTTGCTGAGATGGACATGGTCTTCATGGATGTGTTGTCTAAATTGTGGACCTCTTTGGTCTTCTTTATTTTTCCAGGTTCGGCTGTATCCGACGCAGTTTCGGGGCTGTCAACATCGGACATCTCTGCGAGGTCCACTGGAACAAGGAGGTACTCCGACCATTCCTTGGTAATCTCCTCCAATTCATCCTTTGTTAACTTGTAGTATGACTGTAGCTATTGTTTATGCTCGTCAGCGCGCACTGTGATATAGATAAAATGGTGGTCCTCGTTGAATTTCATCAAGGGTCTAAACCTGTGAAGTGTGTTTGGGCTTATGCGATGTGTGGGTTGTATGGATACCTTCAACTGGTTATAATACATGTGGAAGATGACATTTGATTTCCATTGCTTGTTCATGTCATTGGAGTACCACAATGTACTGAACTTCACGACCATGGGTTCAAATGGCTCGGTGTCCGTGAAGGTCGCTCCTTCCGGCATATCCCATGCGATAAAAGTGATCAGGATAAGAAGCTAGCTAAAGTGAAATTTGTATCCCTGATCCTGTACTTTCTTGCAATCTAGTTCCATTTGGTTCACGAGGTACTTCTCCCTATTCATCTGTAGTCCCTCCACGCACTTCCCTGCGAGGTCGACTACAAATCCAGTTACTTGGGTCGGTCGGTTCTTGCGAACTAGCTTGCCTGCAATCAACTGACAGGAAAGGCGCATTGTGTTTCTTTGGATGGAGGCTACCTTGTAGCCTCGTGTGCCCTTCTCTACATCATCATAAGTATCCTTTATTATCTGGGCGAGAGCGCGATCTGCGGTCTTTTCGGGGTAGAAATCCTGTGGGTCAGGGCCTTGCATGCTAAGCCCTATGATCCGATTAATCAAAGTCGGATCCACTGTGATGTGGCGGTTCAACCATAATTATCCTCCATGATAGCAGGACAACAACAACTTGACTCACACATTCACTTCTTGATGCCTCCCGAAGTGAGGAATCTTCATTACATTATGCAGCATGGACTGTGCGAGTTTCATGGTCCACTGTTAGGGAACGATCTTTGAATTCTTTCCCTTGGTTCTAGTCATATACTTGTATGGAGCTAGCATATTGTACACTTTCTTGTCGTCGAGGTTGAAGTCACTAAACTTCAATGCTGCGATCTTATCCTAATCTGTGCACACTGCGTGTATCCCTTTCAGAAGGTACGTAGTGACCAATTCATATTCAAAATCTTGGGGTACACTGTCTCAGTTTATTACGTCGCTCAGAGGTGGTAGATAAGCAGGTAGAATTCTCATAATCATCTTAGCATTCACGATATCATCTCTGTGCTTTGTGCATTTCTCATCAGCCAGTCGGGATGGTCCAACTCAAGCAGTGGACAGAGAGGCCTGCAGTCCTCTCGTCAAAGATGCTTGTACACCTATAGACACTCCTCTCTTCGACATGACTCTCTCTATCATCAAGTCGATTAAAACCTCCTCAACGACTTTCTCTGCAATGCTCAATTCTTCTGACATACGCACTAGAGGTAAACAATTCACGGGATTAGGGAACAACTCAAACATGGTAATGATATAGAGAATGAGAGCACAATGATCGCTGTAAAAACTCGGCTTAGGATGTGGGTTCGAATTCTCAATTGGCAAAAGTGTTCTCGGTGCATGGCGCGACGAGCTAAATAGGTAATTTGACAATGGTTGGCTTGCAATGGGTATGAGCCTCCATTAACTTTTGTTCAATCCGTTATGGCGTGGTACAACGTTCGGATGATGAACCTTTATTTATTTTATGTCCATTCAGAGCGGAAGTCAAATGGATATATCGGCCCCAACGGCTATATTGCTTCGTCATGGTGAAGTGCCATGTGTTGCTTTTATGATATCTCGACAAAGCTCCAATTCTGCAATTTTTCTTTCTGCGAGGTCTCCTCTAGAACCTCCTGTAACTTTTAAGTATTATTCCTCTTATTTATTAACTTTCTAGCCTTCTTTCTAGTGAGATTCGTCTCGGTAATTATTTTCTCATTCTGATTCTTTTCTTCTTTGGTCTTAGTTACTTCACGCTGTTGAAATTCTTTCCTAGGGTTCCTGGATAATACTTCTTCTTTGTCTGGGATAGGTAACTAAATCTTCTAAGGATCCCCTAGTGTTCTCTTATCTTCGACATCTGGGTTGCTAGTATTAAATATCTGTGATCTATTCTCCTGTTCTTTAATCAAGTGTGTGATCCTTCCAGTCATAAAGTCTTTTAACTCTTGCTTCTTCTATTTCAAAACTTCTTCTTCTTCTTTTCGTCTGGCTTGGTCTCTATCAATCCAAGGTTTTCCTATTAGCATGGTAAACGGGGCACTGTCTTCGACAAATTTAATAATCTCAAAGTATTCTTCTGTCGAAGTTCCATTAACAGTCATAGGTATCCGAGCGAGCCTTCCACGTAGGTTTACTATCTTTCCTTGGAATAAACCTATTCCTCCTAGTGAAGGGATCATAGCAGGCCTTCCTATAGCTTCCTAGGTTCTCTCTGACATAATATCCATATGTGTTTCCTCATCCAGAACAAAGTCAATGTCGAAGTCTCCTATTATTGCTTCGATGCATTCCTTCTCTTTGAAGATCTTTGATAAGTTGACATGTCGGTGGTCATTCAGGGTGTCTTTCATCTGTAGCAATGCTTTCTCTGATTCTTTCTAAGGTTCATCTATAGGTTATGGATCTGCCTTAGGGTTTTCTTGATTCAGGTTCATTCTTTCAAGCTTAGCAATCATTCTAGGGAAATCCAATACTTCATGGTCTAGATATTTACAACAAAGACAACTAGGTCTTCCACCAGAGCATTCATTAGCAAGATGTCCCAGTCTTATGCAACTGTAACAGAGGGTTAATCCTCTCTTTCTTTTAAATGATCCCCATCTTCTTATGTACTGCGCACTAGGATCATGGGAGCTAACCTGCAACAAATTCTTTCTGGGATCTTGCATCCATTTCTTAGTCCAAATATTCTTTCTTTGCATAGGTATAACATATCTTTCACTATTCTTATCAGATCTACTCATATCAAATCTTCTTTCATCTATTAATGACCTAGCTTTCAAACTAGGACAGACTCTATTAAACAGACCTAGATCCATATTCTAGAAACAAAAATTTCCACTTATCTTACTTCTACAGGGCACAAAGCTTCCAAATATTAAAACTTTTAACTATTCTTACCTTTATCAGAGCACAAAGCTTGCAGATCTTACCTCTTTTAGTCATAAATTTTCTCTTTTACCTTTCTTAGAGCACAAAGCGTTCATATCTTGCTTATTTTCTTAAGATCTGACCTTCTCTCTTTAGCATAGATCTTTACAGACCAAGTAAAATCCTATGCACTAGGGCACATATCTATGCATAGAACTTTCACAATTTCAGGATGAATCTTTGCACAGAGCTTCCTCTTTCTCAATTCCCAGCAATCACAGTTTTGGTCCCGACAACGGAACCATTTGTTGGCACAAGGTCAGACCCAGGGTTCAATGCTACAACAGGGCACCAACAAATCCCTAACTACCGACCCTTTTGGAAACACCTACGAAGCAGATGAAGTCTCACCCAAGGTAGTGGAAGGGGTGGTTGCAAGACTCAAGTGTCTGCAACCTTAGCTGGGACACAAATATGTCATTATACATCTTACTAGAGCACTTAGCACCGTTAGTTCCTCAATATGCAATCAATAACCACTTCGATTGTAAGACAAAACTTTGTAGCGTTCACACTAATATACGGTATTCAAGCACTTAGCATATACAAATGGATCATAATGAGCATATCAAGCACTAAGCATGAATATCTAGATCAGATCTAACATTCTAACATATAATAAGCACCAAGCATGAATAGATCTATCTAAACATATCAGAGCACTTAGCATATAACATATGAACACATCAAGAAAAACCATAAATCACATAACACAGTGTTTACATGGTTCACCCCCACCTTGGGGCTACGTCCACCAACTCTTCTTCTTTATTGTCTTCAGTCAATCGGTTACAAGCACAGAGCCTCAAAATCCTTACTCCACACAGGACAAAAGATCAGCACAACCAACTAGATCCTTCTTCCTTGCGTTACAGCACAAAGCCTTCTACAGTCTCTCACAGGGACTTGCACTCATATCTACAAGTCTTACACAGTATGCACATATCACTTACAATCCTTTGATCACATAGATCTAGCACTTAGTCATTCCTTTAGCACTTAGAATATCGGTTTCTATCACATAGATGCACTACTACTTCTATCTAGCGTAGGCATCTATTTATATATTACAAAATAGGCCTAAGCATGGGTAAACCCATGGACCAACATCCCATTCCTGTTACATATTCCCAAAAACCCAAAAAGGGGCCCAAAAGGGGGCCAAGATTCCATTATCTTCGCTTTGACTTGTGCTCCTCCTTCGACAGGTTGTTGAAGTCCCAAAATAGTTCAAAATGACCAAGAAACTCCCAAAACTTGGTCAAGGGCCAACAAGAACTCTAGCATCATTTGCTTCATCAAGCTTTTATTTACTTCAAGATTGAGCTAAAGAAGAAGGAAAACCACTAGGGCCTAGGGTTACCTACTTCCTAGTAGTCGTTTTCCTTCTAGAGTTTGTTGATTGAGGCCTTGGGTTACCAACACCTCAACCATCATCCCTCTCATCCTTAGCTCACACATTATCATTTGATTCCTTCAATATTGTTTCTGCAAAGTGACTCCATTAGCCCTAAAGACACTAATGTAGACCTTATATTTGATTGATTGATGAGAACAACCTTTAAATCTTTTACCTCAAACTATTTACTAACCTTTCCTAACCCTAGATTAGCTTAATCTACTAACATTCTTGTTGTTGTTACAAAAGTAAGCTACATCCAATTATTACAACAGTAAAAGCTCCTAAAAGAAATTACTAAAGTTTATTTTTACATTGCCTCATTAGCTTCTGACAAGTGCTACCCTATTGCTATTGTTAGATTATCATTTTGGGTCATTTTGAAGCTTATTTAAGGCATTGATTGTGAAGCCATCATCATATATACATTGTTGTTATAAAAAATTTGTTTTCTTCATCTTATATCAACTTATTTCTTTCATTGACAAGTCCAAGGTTTTATGAAGCACTAACATCAATTGTACTTGCAAAAATAGTGTTTTCTTGTTTCTTTGTTATGGGTAGGTACACTTAAGCATACCATTGCTTCATTTTTTTAAAAATTGGGACTTTCTGATCTGTGTGACTTGTGAGAGGGGATAACTTTTCTTGATACTTCAACCTTTTCCTTCTCAAACCCCCATGACACTGGGGACGTCTCGCTTAGGCTTTCACCCCTAAATAGAAAGAGGTGTCTTATTAAGGTGACAGTGATAGGACAACCTCTTGTTACACCAATTTTCCCTCCTTTAGTCTTTCCCATTTGGACAAGTACAAATTGTTCAATAACATTTTGGCGTCATTGTCGGGGAATACCGAGTCAATTCTCCTCAAAGACGACACTCTTCGGTAAGCCTTTCCTCAAAAAATCATTTAATTTTCAAAGCTTACCTGGCGACTCCACAAACCTTAGGGAGGTATACCAACCCTCCCCAGTCCTTTAGAAGAAAACATCCCTGAAACTCTCATGTAGTAAAATCTTTATTTGAAGGAAATCTTTCTTTGAACATAATGTCTAGCGTGGGAACTCAAACTGTTAATCCAAACCAAGAAAATAACCAAAATCAATGGTCATCCAAGCTCTTCAAACTGCTAGACATGATGGGTATACCAGGATACCCTAGGAAAATGCCCCCTAAGTATGAGAAGTGTTTGCAAAAATTCACTGGAAATGATGTGGCCAATGTTGAGGATCACATGAGTAATTTATGGGTCTTCTTCTAGCTTCATCTCATCAGTGATGATGTTGAGGATCTAGCTATGAAATTTTTCTCTACTACCCTCCATCATGGCGCTAGACACTGGTACAATGGGCTCCCTGATGCTAGTATTAAAACCATGGATAGGTTGGATGAAGTATTCCTCAAATAGTGGAGTGTCAAGGAAGACCCCAACATGTCTTTGATAAGGCTGAATAACCTCGTGAAACAATATAATGAAACCGTTATAGAATTCCATGACAAATTTTAAAATTTGATGCAAAAGATCCTAGTAAGCCATCATCCGTATGATAGTTTCCTTCTCTTCCTTTATACCAAATCCTTTATGGATAGTTGGGATATCTCTTTAGAGATAAATCCCCTAATACAATCCAATAAGCCTAAGAGGTAGCTATAAGGATTGAAGATAATATTTCATCATCTAGAGACGACCCTTTCTCAACCGCAAGAGTCAGAATGGGTACTAAACCTAAGATAGTCCACAATGTTGAACCTACCTCAAACATTAGCACTAGCTTGGAAACATTAAAACTAACTATAGATGGCATGGTAAAAACCCAAGAGCTAATGATGAATAGGATTGTCAACCTGGAAAGAACTCAACAAGAATCCCCTAAGGTTCCTTACAAAGGGAAATTCCAGAAAGGGAACCAAGTTTTTAGACCAAAGAATGATCAAGAGGTCCCCAATACTTTATCTCCTACAAATATAGTGGATGAAAACCCTTGGTGCTTACAATGAAGTGAGTCACATTGGGAGCATGAGTGTCCTTTCAACAATGGTTATCATGACCAAGTGAACATAGTTAACCATACCATTGAAAATACTCAATATTTCCTTAATGTTACACTTGAAGAACATCAAGAAGGCATAAAGGAAGCAGCCACGAAGGCTAGGATGGAGGTGATAAATAACCTTGACCAAGAATCAAGAGAAAAGTTGAAGAAACAAGAATTCCAAGTACATACTAGACAAAAAAGAATGAACCAACCTCTCTCTACTAGTCTTGTGATCTCACAAACAAGACCTCCACCCATGAACATACTTCTTCCTAAGAATCCTCCCAAGAATGACAAAGTGGATTTGAACTTTGAATTTGAAGGTGCATTAGAAAAAATGCATGTAACCATTCCCTTGAGAGAAGTCATCAAGGTCCCATTTGTAAAAGAAAGGTTCGAATTTTTTTTCAAAATCTCAGATGGACCAATGGATCTTCTTATTATGTTACAAGCATATTACTTTAGGGTTCAGTATGATGGAAATCCACCTTTATTCATGACCTTATTTATCAATAAAAAATTCCTTAACAACTGTATGCTTGATTCAGTGGCAGGTGCTAACATTATGTCTTTGAAAGTCATGGAAAGATCAGGCTTAAGGGTCACACGGCCTTACAGGAATGTATGTGGTTTTGAGTCCATATCCATACCCACTCATGGGGTAGTTGAGAATGTTGAAATATTCCTTGGAAGATACCCCGAGAGAGTGATCCACATGGATATCGTGGTGGTGGATGTCCCGGATGTGTGGGGAATGATATTATCCAAGAAGTCTGTTGCAATGCTGGGAGGCACCCTAGAGATGGATCTCACATATATTAATGTGCCTATGAATGATGGAACAATAAGTCGCCTCCCAAATGTACCAATGACCAAAGTCCATATGCAATAAATTGGTGATGACATTGTAACTAACTAAACACATGAACCAATCAAAGAGATTCCTCAAGTATTTTCCCCTGATGACATAACTTTCGCTACAAAGGAATACTTTGATCAGATACAATGGTCGAAGAAGGAGGAGTATCAACAACTCCTAAACAAATATAAAGATAAAAAAATTGGGGTTGTCAAGTTATTAAAGAAAGGAGAAGATGAAATACTAATATGACTGTCCCAGTAAGAAGTTTTCATAGCAGAATCCCACCCTCCTCCCTCAAGAAAATACACTAGGTTTTTACAAGAGATCCAAATTCAAGACCAAGGATTGAAAAGAGGGAGATACAGTCTGGATGTGGGATACAAATAAGGGAGAGCCTACTAATGTCAAAGGGATTACACAATTTTGGTTTGGACCCTTCAAAGTTGGAAGAAAGTCAGTCAATGATGCCTACTATTTATCCACATTGGAAGGAAGAAGGAACCCATTACCAATTGGTGGACACCTCCTCAAACCCCATCAGGGGGTAGAGACATGAATTCACAAGTAAGTGCATGTAAGTAGGTAGGCATTTTGTATTCATTGTATACATCATCTGCATTTCATGCTAGAGTAGTTGTATTTCCATTTGTATATATGCTTCTTACTTTCATTTTATTGTACCATATATGAGCTAGGGGTGATATCACCACCCCAAATGATTACTAATACATTTTGTTGAGATCTAGCAAGTCACAAGTCATACTAGATATGTTGAGGTTCTCATGTTCTCTATGGTGAGCACATGTCCCTGATTTCGAGCCAAATGTTATCCCCTAACCTACAGATAACTAAGGATATTATGTCTCGAGGCCCACAGGTCCTAGACATGGAGTAACGACAAACATATTTACTTGAGACTCACCCTGGAGGGGCCATATTTCTTCTTCAGTTCCTCCATCATGTCAGAAACAACAACATCCATCCCATCGACTTGGTCCTGAAGCAGCAGTGGGTCTTTCTCCATGAGCTAATGAGTGTGGGTATCATGGTATGTGTCACTTTCATTCTCAAAACATTTGAATATGTGCATTTAATTCTCTTTTTATCCATGACGTGTGCTTGGACTTTATGCTTTTTGACTTGTCCATACATGGGATGCCTTAGCAAGTTGGTTCCCTTAGGAGTGAGTTGCCACTGGGTGGGTTCATGAAAGGCCATCATCCATTCCCACCATACTTATCACTTTTCATCATCTTCCTTCTCATATACCCCCTGCATTGGTTCAGGCATTGATTTTTCCAAGCTAGCAAAGGGTTGTACCTTGCCTTATGGGAAGAAGGGGCTAAAGGCCTAGAGGGTAAAAGTAGCTAGAAAAAGATAAAATCCAAAAGATCAAAACCTTCATATGCTTCGCCCAGGGATCCCCGAGAAAGAAATAAAAGGCTTCTTAGTAAGAATAGGTAGGGACCCATAAAATAAATAAAACTCAAGACCTAGTTGGTGGATAGGAGGTCTCATCACGAGCCATCTTATTAGTTCCATGGGCATGTAGCATTATGACACTACCATTCAGTTGGTCACCACGCCAGGGTAGTGGATCTTGGTAGAATATCCAAGAGAAAGGGGATATCATCACGCGCCAACCTTCTCATCTCCGTGAAATTCTTGTGGGTAACACTGTCACTAGTGGTCACCACACCAGGGCAGTGTCCCCCATATAGTCTCTTGAAATAAAAAGCAATACGAAAAAAATTAAAAAGGCATTGAATGGGCTTGGAAACATTTGCATCCATGACAAGGTGCAAATCACCCTCTTCAAGGGCACCCACAGGTAATCCCTACATTTCCCTGTCATCACTGCACCTCTTTTCCAAACATCCCCATACCATCTCATGTACTTACATGACCTAGATTGGACTTCACCTGGAAACATCCCACATCTAAGGAGAACTAGCCCAATAGGATGTCCTGAAAACCTTTCCAAACCTGGCTTGTAGAATAACATAATGTCTTTGAGCACTTGTCTGGGAAAGGGGGGTTTTATGCACATGTTTGGGTAAATTTATTATTAGACATGATTGGCATTGCTATGATCCATGTGAATTATGAGCTCGTGGATGTTGTACATGTTGTTGCTACAAGACCACGCCTAAGGGACATGTACATGGGGATATTATTAGCTCGGACCTCCATAGGGATAAAATCTTACCAGATGGATGTTGAGACCCCAGCCAAAGGCAGTCATACACCAAAGGCTTGCACCAGAGAGTGAGGAGGAAGTTCCACAAGAGACAGCCTAGCAGGCCTGGACCCAGGGGGGTCTTGCCCTCCCACCATGATGTTGGCCCTTGACATCATCATTCAGAGCCTTGGCGTCACCCAGTTGAGGCATCCAGCTTGAGGATGACATTGGTTGGCACGTTTGGCAGTTCTAGAGGGGTTTTGAGCCCCAACATTTCACTTGGAGGGATAACGTTCCAGCAAGGAGGCTAACCTCACCCTAGGAAGGGCATGACATCACCCTAAAAAGATAAAATCGTGGTTTTAATTGACAAATTTGTGTAAATTGGATTTTTCATGTAAACTGGCCATGTCAGCCTTTTTTTACCTAATTTTGTAATTAAAGATCATTTTGATTGTATAAATAAGGGATTTGGCCCTTGTATTTTTTCAAGATTATTTCACTCACACAAGTGAGGTATGAAATTCGGCTCCTTTAGGGTTTATTGGCTAAAATTAATTGGTGCACAAATCTTGGAGGAGGCTTATATTTGTTTTTTTTTGGCATTTTTCTTGGTGGAAAGTCTTCAACTAGGCTATTCGCTAGACTGTTCTTGGTGAATGTAAGTGAATTTATGAAATTCTTATTTAATTTGAATGTTTATCGTAAAATTACTTTGCATTTTACTAAGATTATAAAATTTCTAGCTTAAAACCCTAGGAGATCAAGCACATGTTATTGTTCTTGTCTTAATAGCTTTTCACCTACTAGATTTTGCTAGAAAGCCTATCATTTGAAGCATTGTGCTAGAGCCCTACCATTGTAGACTCTAGCATCATTTTTTTCATTAAGATTTTATTTACATCAAGCTTGAGCTAAAGAAGAAGGAAAACCGCTAGGGCCTAGGGTTACCTACTTCCTAGTAGACATTTTCCTTCTAGGGTTTGTTGATTGAGGCCTTGGGTTACCAACGCCTCAACCATCATCCCTCTCGTCCTTAGCTCACACATTATCATTTGATTCCTTCAAGATTGTTGCTGCAAAAAGTGACTCCATTAGCCCTAAAGACACTGATCTAGACCTTATATTTTATTGATTGATGAGAGAAACCTTTAAATCTTTTACCTCAAACCATTTACTAACCTTTCCTAACCCTAGATTATCTTAATCTACTAATATTCTTGTTTTTGTTACAAAAGTAATCTATAATGAATTATTACAACAGTAAAATCTCCTAAAATCAATTACTAAAGTTGATTTTTGCATTGCTTCATTAGCTCCTAACAAGTGCTAGCCTATTTCTATTGTTAGATTATCATTTTGGGTCATTTAGAAGCTTATTTAAGGCATTGATTGTGAAGCCATCATCATATATACATTGTTGTTATAAAAAAATTGTTTTCTTCATCTTATATCAACTTATTGCTTTCATTGCCAAGTCCAAGGTTTTATGAAGCACTAACATCAATTGTACTTGAAAAAATAGTGTTTCTTGTTGCTTTGTTTTGGGCAGGTACACTTAAGCATATCATTGCTTCATTTTTTAAAACTTTGGGACTTTCTGATCGGTGTGACTTGTGAGAGGGGATAACTTTTCTTGATAGTTCAACCTTTTCCTTATCAAACCCCTAAGTGAACGGGGACGTCTCCCCTGGGATTTCACCCCTAAATAGAAAGAGGTGTCTTATTAAGGTGACAGTGATAGGAAAACCTCATGTTACGCCAATTTTCCCTCCTTTAGTCTTTCTCGTTTGGACAAGTACAAATTGTGTGATAACAAACCCCATGCCCAAAAGTCATGCCCCCGTCCACCTCATATTCATTACATGACTTGGAGAGGGTCTTTATTCGGAAACACCCCTTGAATTGGGGATTGGTCTACCAAATAGGGCACCCTGACAACCCTCCCATACCTAAATTTGGAAAATTTTATAAGGTCTTTGAGCATTTGTTTAGTTTGAAAGGGCAGATTTAATGTACATGTTTGGGTGGTTCTTTTATTAAATGTGGATTACTTGTCATGATACATGTGACTTATGGAACCTTGGAGGGAATCCTTGTTTTTCTTTGCAAGACCTTGCTCGTTGAAAGCTATCCATGGAGGAATTATGCCATTTTGACCTCCATGGGGGGTCAGAAACCCCTAGGATGGACGCCATACCCCACAAGATGGGTAGAGCACCTCATAGCCTTTGTGTGCAAAGGATGGAGGACATTTCCTTTGAAGGCACCTTGAAAACAATCGATGATGACACCATAGCCCTTTGCACCTGGATTATGTCCTTT
>WSFP011447371.1:0-20027 GCA_009831015.1 Picea engelmannii | reverse complement strand
CACGCAGTTGTCATAGGGATCGTCAGACGCAGTTGTCATATCTGGTGCACCCACACACACACATGCAAAGAATATAACACATACCCAAAATAGTTGAGAATGGAAAATCAATACTGCATCTTCCCAGTAGGAAGGTTGGAAAATGTGAAAATAGATGTTGTGGGAGTTAAGACCACAACAGATTTTGAGGTGATTGAAATCATGGGAGATAAGGACCCCTACCCTGCTCTAATCGTGATTTATTGGGCATATGAAAACTATGCTATCATTGATCTAAAGAGGGACACCATGACATTTGATGTAGACGAGATCAAATTAGTTCAGCCCTTAGATCCTTGTCTAGGGCCTAGACATATTGAACCAGTGGACCATAATATGGATTTAGCAACCCTTGAGAAATTATACACCATCACATTAGGCACGAGAATAGATTACATAAATCCAATGGCAGATGGATAAGTAATTTGGAGAAGCATACAATATTTTGATGAGGATTTAGAAGTGACGTTTGACAGTTGGCAGCAAGGTTCATATGAGAAATTATCAAGGCGATGCACAACTGTCAGAGAAATAATATGGATTGGAACTAAGGTTAGGGAACCCACTACATACAATGGTACCTCAGAGGTACACAGTTTTCTTGCTAGCATGGAAGAAAATATAGCAAAGGAACAAAGGATCTTTGTTCTTGACTTAGTTTTGCAAGATACCCCTGCTAGATGGTGGGCCACCCATAAAGCCTCGATTATAGAGTGGGAAGACGCAAAAAAATCCATATGTTGTTGATTCCAAGGGAGGTATCAGTTGAAAGAAGAAATGAAGATAGATTTCCAATATGCGCAGTTGTTCGATGGACGATCTGATCTGAGGATGCATATTGCACATTGCTTAAAGCAGTGGAGAGTTGCAGAGGTACCATCTCACCTATGGGTCCAGGTAGTTTTCCACTCATTGGGGCCTATTCCAAAGGCATGGTATATACATGAGGATACCAGAAGACAAACGAACTGTTGGAATACCTTACAAGAACAATTTTGCAAGGATTTCGCCTTTATAAGTAAGTATCCTGAGCTCAATATTTTCCTTCAAAGAATCAGGGAAATTATTTTTACAGACATTTGTAAAGAGAGATCAAGTCCAGTAATATGTGATGTCCATGTTCACTTACTTCAGTCTAGTCTGAGTCTTGAAATTGATAAAAATATATGTACCTTGATGTAAAGTTGAGAGAGTCCTAGAAAACCCTGACGGTTTAGAAGAGATTAGAAACTTAGACATTAAAGAAACTGAAGGCAATAGAGAGATTTAGGATTCCATACCTAGTCACACCTGTAGCTCCTATAATCACCCACTGAAGTTGCGGAAATTCAATATAGGGAGCATAGAGAATCCTAAGATATATTCTATAGGAGACTACTGGGATGAGAAAGCTATGAACGAGGTACATAATCTGTTGCGGGAGTATGAGGACTTGTTTCTGAAAACATTCTCGAAACTAAAAGGAATAAAGGGAGCCATGTGAGAAATGAAAATAGAGTTTAAACCCGGATCAAGACCTGTGAAGCACAAACCATACTGCCTCAAACCTAGAATTAAATAAAAGGTTAAGAAAGAAGTGGACAAGATGGTTGCGGCAGGACTAATTTTCCCTATTGAAGAATCAGAATGGATTAGCCCCATAGTTATCCAAAGTAAGAAAGGAATAAAATATATTCGGGTATGTGTGGATTAAAGGAGTCTAAATTCTGCGTGTGTGCATGATCTGTTTCCCACACCTTTCAGTGACGAGGTATTAGATCAAGTCGTGGGAAAATAATCCCATTTACAGACGGATTCTCAGGATATAATCAAGTCAGAATCATAGAGGAATACAATAAGAAGACTACATTCATAACTGAATGGGGATCATTTGCATACAATGTAATTCCTTTTGGTTTGAATAATTCCCCTATAGTTTTCTCTCGAATTGTGATAGCAGCTTTTTGAGAATTCATCCACAAGTTTGTAGAAGTCTATATGGATGATTCGACGGTGTACAACTTGTTAAAAGATCATGTCAGCCTACTCCAATTAATGTTTGATAGATTTCGTGAGATGCAAATATCTCCAAATCTAAGAAAGTGTATTTTCTATGTACCTCATGGTAATCTATTAAGCCATATTGTATGCAGAGAAGGAGTCTTGGTAGACCCAGCTAAAGTTGCAGTCATTATGAACATTCCGCCACCTACAAGTGCCAAATTGTTGCGCTCCACACCGGGACATACAGGATATTACCCCAGGTTCATCAGAAGATATGCAACTATTATAGCACTCCTTGAGAGATTGTTGAAGAAGTTTGAACTATTTTGATGGATGCTTGAGTGCGATAAGGCATTTGACATTATCAAAGAGAAACTAAGTAGTGCACCGATATTGATATTTCCAAATTGGGAAATTGAATTCCATGTATGTGTGGATGCATAAGGCATCGCCCTGGGAGCCATTTTAGTGCAACCAGGGGAAGGGAATATGGACCACCCTATTTACTTTTCCAGCAGAAAACTATCACAAGCTGACCAAAACTACACAACCATTGAAAGAGAAGGTTTGGCTACGATTTATGCATTTCAAAAATTTAGACACAACTTATTAGGCTCTCATTTCAATTTTTTCACTAACCATTATGTATTGAATTACCTAGTCAATAAACCAGTATTGGAAGGAAGAATTTGAAGATGGCTATTGTTGTTTCAAGAATTTTTGTTTGAAGTGATTGTCAAACCAGGAAGATGCAATGTAGGTCTAGATCACCTTTCCAGGTTGGAGTTAGGGGAAAAGTGGTGGAGCAGTGGATGATTATCTCCCAGATGTAGACCTGTTTCAGATTGAGGCCATTCCAGAGTATATTGAAGACATTGTTGTCTTCCTCAGTACATGAACCTACCCAGAAAAGTACTCTGCAACCCAGAAGTGGCATATGGTGGTTCACGTAGTAGATTATCAATTGATTGCCGGGAAACTTTACAAATTAGGACTCAACAACATCCTTAGGAGATGTGTCTTAAACCATGAAAGGCGAGATATCCTGTGGGAATTCCACAGTGGAGTTGCGCAAGGAGATGTTGGAGGTAATTCCACTACACATAATGTACTTCATGTTGGACTATGGTGGAACACGTTATTTAAATATTCTAAGGAATATGCTAGATCTTGTGACACTTTCCAAAGAGTAGGAAAGCCATCTGGTAAAGATGAATTACCCCTTCATCCAGTCAGATCTCTTCAAGCATTTGAGAAGTGGGTTGCAAATTTTATTGGACCGATCAACCCCCCGGATAAGAAATCAAAGGCCAGATACATCATTATCGCAATTGATTACCTTACAAGATGGGTTGAAGCAGAGTCAATACAAGATTGTTCTACAGACACAAATGCTAGATTTATCTTCGAGAATGTTATCACTCGGTTTGGATTTCCTAGAATTCTAACCAGTGACCAAGGTACTCATTTTATCAACAGTGCAATTGCAACATTAAAGAATGAATTTATTATACAACATCATAAGAGAAACCCTTACCATCTGCAAGCTAATGGTACAATAGAGGCATTCAATAAAATTATGGAAAGAGGAATCACAAAAGTATGTTTCACAAACCGGGAGGACTGGGATGATAGAGTTCCAGCAGTCTTGTGGGCTTACAAGACTACCACGAAGAAGTTACACAGATACACTCCATTTCAGTTGGTCTATGGAAAATAATTTGTTGTACCCGCATAATTTATCACCCCTAGTCTTTATATAGCACAGGCTACCCACATGACAGATGATGAATCAGTTGCGCAAAGGATTGTTGATTTGCAAGAACTTGAGGAAGCAATATTTTTAGCGGATTTTCATGAGACAGTTGAGAAGGCCAAACATAAATCTTGGCATGATAGACATATTAAGTCCAAGATATTTACACAAGGGGATAAGGTACTCCTATATGATAGCCAATATTAGAAACATCTAGGCAATTTGCGCAGTTGGGTCCATTCGTAGTTGCGGAAATCCGACACTATAGTGTAGTCAGGCTCGCACAACTAGATGGTATCCTTTGTCCAGGATGGGTGAATGGAACTCACCTGAAACCCTACACTTATCATGATTAATCCAAAGCAAGGTTGCTCCAGTCCAAAGGAGCATGTACAGTAGTTAGATTTTCATTTCTTGCAATTTCCTTAATCCAATTAATAAACGTCGGAGTGTGCATTTAATGCACCACGACATATATTATATTTCAGTCTAAGCATTGTTTTTGTGCAGAACTGCTTACTCTGCCACATAGGATCGGAAGAGCCACCATTACATTCAATGAATTCATTTAATATGACAAGGACCCCCATTGTGGTCGGAGGGAGGGAAAATCTGAGCTCGATCACAGCCCATGTGCCACACGTACCCAATTCAGTCATACACTTTATGACATCCACCATAACACATCAAACTTTTCGTTAAGCCATAAATGTGTGATATGTGTAGATGCCATCAGTATCCCCACTGTGATTCTCATCCATTAAAAGGATAAACACCTCAGCTCGACCATCTCCCTATCAGTTCGTTCATTAAAATCCCATATCAGTTGATAGATCCTACCCCGTTATTCGTCCCGTTGAACACCTAAGCCTAAAAATGCGTTTATGGCCTAATCATGAGTGTCTTAATGTGCGCTTATAGAAATTCTCCAATTATCTAGTTATAAGACATTGTCAATCCATGAGCAACATCACCGTTTATTATTAGCTATATTTTGAATTTCTTGCAATTGCACATACCCTGGGAGATTTTTGTTCCCATCTTACAAATTCGACCCCAATTTACCCAGCAAATCAACACTTCAGAGCTACCATGTCGAGAGAAACAAGAGGTTGGAGTTCAACTCCCAAAGAAGCAATCCCAGACAAAACATATGATCATTGGATTGAGATCTTGAGGGATGTCAAAGGAAATATAGAGCAAGTAAATCTCTTGGACCTGTATTTGGTAGACCCAATGTTGTTCCCACAGATGAACATCAACGTGTTCTGGGACTTGGCTCTGGATGCCATCGGAGGCATGCAATTTGTCCCCAATCTTGAATTTATCAATCTATTCAACTCTACAATCAAGAACCTCAGAGACTTATTAGTTTTTGGGACCACTAGCAAGTTTGTGCGCTGCACGAATTCTTAATTATCCGAGTACACGACAGAAGTCTATGGCTTTATCGGAGGTGTCTGATTCATGCAGATGAAATCCACCAGCTCATTGGATTATCTCTCGAGGGTGAGGATTTCGCCAAAGAATTCCAAGGCCCAAGCAAGCATGGGAAAAAGAAAGGTGACATTATCCTATATGAGAAGTTCCACACATAGAAAGGTAATCGAACAACAAGGATTGACCCAATTTTCCAAGAAAAGGTTCAGACAACCTACTATATAATTGAAATCAAGGTCATGCAATCCTATTACAAAGGTGAATGGACCCTTGATGCACTCTTTGTAGCTGATTTTTGTGGAAACGGGGATGTTTCAACTGGTGCAGCTACCTACTAGAGGAACTCGTCGTAGCATGTGAAGAATCTCAGGAAAAAGGTGGAACCTTTACGTATGGGTACCTATTAATAGAATTCTCCATGTGGAAATGGAAGCCACCCATGGGGAGACAGTTGTCATTAGCGTAAAAAGGTCGCGTTGCAAAACTTTTCTAACCTTGGCACTCGAGGGTGGATGAGGAGAACCAGGAATTCAACAATGTTTCTTTCTCAAAGTGATACAACCTACTGATTGACGCAACTCAGAGATGGTGCATACAACAAGAGTTGTTAAACCCGAACACTCAAAACATCGCCTTTGGCTTGAACTGCCAGAACACTCTCGTATGGCCAAGGCATACGAAGCCAGAAGACTTCCACTTGAAGTTTCTCCCCTTCTACCTAGATGAGAAAAACTTTGACAAATAAGTCATATCATGGTCTGGCATCAACTATAATCCATGCAAGTTTTTCATGCACTACCTCTTGCCTACAAAGCTCCTAAAGAAAAAGGGGCACAAAGAAGGATTAGGGCTGAGTTCTAGCCTAGATGAGAATAAAAAAAATGTCCTGATGCCGACAGACTCAGAAGAAGAAGAGGATTCACAACCTTTGGAACCCAAGAAGAGGATGTTGTCGATGTTCCCGCAGCTTCCTGACCAATCCGTGCTATCATGTAAATATGTCAATGAAATCCTCATTGTTTCTTTCATAGGAGATCCACTAGTTAATAAACCCAGGACAAGGCTCTCCCCTGTGAAGATTATGAACCCCTAACCGGTTTCCTTGACCATACCCCGTACTCGAGCAGTTTCTCGTGTGGCCCAAACAGTGATCGACATCTAGGATGACCCCGAACCAGATACCACTGCATCCACAACCATAATCACTTAGCAACCCCCATCTCCCCCACAACCCCCATCGCCACCGTAAGAAATGACCATGAAACCCCAAACCACTTCACTCGATCCATGTAACTAGATCCCCCAACCTACCCGAGCATGTACTAGAACTCATTACTCTGATTCTTGAAGTCTTAAGTCAGTTAGTCGTTCCATTTGTACCTATTCAAGACACTCTACCTTCAAAGGAGAGTCAAGTTTTTCCACTACCACAAGTCCCAAGCACGCAGTGTCCTCTCTCAACAGTCAACTTTGATATTTCCATCCACAGAAGCAGAACCCCAAAAATTGTGTTACATAAAGAGGCAGAAGAATAGAAGGTTCAAAAGGAACCCGAAACTACATCAGGGAAGAGTGTAGCATCTTTGCAAGAGAAACTGGAACCAGGCTTCCAAAACCCACAACTATGTGTTGAACTATTGTAGCTCTTCCTGGACAAGACATAATCTTTTCCTCAGTTCCCAACAGAAATGAAGGCTCAAATTGCACACCAACTGCAAATTCCATCCCCAGGAGAAGAAGAGGTGGAGACACCTTCTACACAATCGATGGCTAGTGGACTACCACTGCAAGTTTGAGTACCCATGGATGCCACTCCTTCATCGGGTAAGCTCATGCAACTACCAACAACCCAGCTGGTAGGAATAATCAGAGCCTCAACTGAACAACTGGAGCAGAGGATCCAACAGGCTGAAAGAGAAGAAAAATTATGGAAATGAGAAAGAATCATTGCACAATCACAATGAACACAACATGAAGACTCCAGGATCTAGGTAGAACTAAAGGTGGAGAAACTCAAAGAAAAACTCTCATATACCTGAACAGCGGTCAAGTTACAGTGTCTCAGTTGCCAGCGTCCATCACAACAAGTGAGACTGTGGAGCATATAGATTTGATTCATGTCTCTTGTTCATAACTGGTAGAAAGAGCATATATCCTCGAGGAACAGCTACAATACAGCAAGAAAGAAGTTGAATTGCAACCGAAGAAGCTCCGAGAGAAAATGGAGAAGATTGTCTTAGAAGGGAATAATGAAATAGAAACATTGCACAAATGGATTGTCGAATGCATCAATATCTTCAGAGAAGTAAGTGATTGGATGGGAATCATCTCAATATGAAACCACACATTGGAGGACTTGCACACAAATATCCAATTTCTTAATGCAAAAGCAGCCAACACCCTGGATCTGCTGGAACAACAGGTGAAGTTCAACAAAATCCAGCAAGCGGATAATGAATTGAATGCATTATATGAAGCCTAAACAGTTTCTAAGAAAGAGCTACGCAAGTTTCAACCTATAGTTCAAACATCATACCTGCAGATGCATCAATTCAATTCCATTGCTGACTCTGAATGGAACTCCTTAGTTGCGTCAAATCTAAAGTAATGCATCATAGACGCCACTCAGCAATTTATTTTTGAAGCTTCACTACTTTCCAGGAAGTGGAAGGATAAAGTGGATAACTTCCAAGAGGTCAGGAAGAGATCCCTCGAACTCGTACCTGAGTTGGGCCCTTCATTTGAAAAAGAGAAAACAGAAATAGTTGAAGTCGGAAGTGAAAGAAGCTCAGAGCCCAAAGGAAAGAAAGAACAACAAGCCAACCTGGAGACCACGAAAAAGATGAAGACTTGACTCGGGGCGAGTCAAGGATTGTGGTCAGATCCTATTGAGCCCTTCATTTTTTTGGTTAGAAGTTGCACACAACACATTGCAGCTTCATTTTGGAGAATGAAAGTTTCACAAGTTGTTAAGAAGTTGGACAATGCAAGAAAAGAAGAAACTGAAAATGGTTAAAGGGACAATGCAACATCAGCAGAAACATCAAGAAAAGGAAGAACTCTTGAGTTCTTAACCAACAAGATCGGATTATATATAGGAGACCGATGTGATTGTAATAGGCTAAAAGTGAAGGGTTGTAATGTCATTATTTCCTAGCATGTTAGTTCTGATCTATTACTATTCATGTTGTAACTCTTGATAGTATGAAGAGAGTCACTGATGTAATGGACCAATACTATAGCACAGTTGAATATGGAGATCTGGGTGAGAACAAGACAAACAATGTATCAGATTTTGGTATTATCAATATAAATAGAAGCCTAAATTTTGAATCTACATCTTGTGTATTCAGTCTTAATGCATGAATGAAATGTCGTTCTTTATTACCTTTATTTCGGATGTACCTGAGTTCTTCTTTATGAATGGAAATGCAACTCTATCTCTTTATTTTCCTAGTTAGGGATTCCTCAAGATTGTTATAGGTTTAGTCTATTCTGTGAAAGATTACAATAATCCTTGATGCTTTAGAGGTCTGTCTAAGTATTCTACTTACCCTTCCCTCTCTTTCATGTCTCGATTGTGCTTCGGGTGAGACTTCTTCCTTCCCAGGAAGATGAAAATGCCAGTGCTCTAGACTACTTCGGTACCTTTTTCCTGCGGTAAATGTATTGTTCCCCCCTTCCCCATTGAAAACTAACAGGTTGGCCAGAAATTATTTTTGTTATCTTGATTGTGAAAGGAGAAATTTCCCCATTCTCTGTGCATATTTCAAGTTTGATCATTTCATAGACCCAAAGATCCTGACCGCAATCCACATTTTGAAAATTATCGATCTCAAGTGGGATAAAAAATATCCTAAGGACTTTGGAAAGTAATGCCACAAAATCCCGAGCATCTTCCTCAGATCCCTCCCCACCTTATATTACATATGGAGAAGATACTTGGGGAACCTAAGAAGGACCCTGGTCTGAACACTTTTGCGCCAACAATCCCACTCCTCCTTTGAAGAGTGAAGATGTCGCTCGGGTCTTTCTTGTCACTATGCATTCCTACGAACAAGGGGCCATTCCACCCATCCCAAAGACACCCCCTCCAAGCAATATGATTACCATTGATTGGAATGCTATAACAAAACCTCGTCTCCCTTCTTACGTGCCTTTCCAAATAATTGTCAAAGTTAATGGTAGGAATATTCCTAACACTATAATAGATGAAGGAGCTTCTATTAGCATCCTCTCATCCAATGCTTGGAAATCTCTTGGTTCACCTTAGCTTGCGTCGGTGACTCAGAATTTGTTATTTTTTAACATAAGGGTTAGTCAACCTTTAGGGATCCTTCCTCAGTTTCATGTTACTTTGGGAGGAAAAATGGTATATATTGATGTGATGGTAATCCACAACCCCTTGGACTTTAATTTGCTCCTCGGGCGAGACTATGTTTACACTATGAAAGTTTTTGTTTCCACACTCTTTCAAGTGATGTGTTTTCCTCATAATGGACACATAGTGACCATTGACCAACTTTAATTCAATGGCCCTCAGATGATGGTCAACCATCAGTCTTCCTTGAATGTTTCTTCTATTTCAGCATCATCTACCTCGCCACAAGTCAATTATGTGGAAACCTGTCCCATGCATTCAACTCTGAATGAGAAGGAATCTCTCCCTTCTTCTAAATTAGATCTACTAGCAGACATGGTTGTCTCTTTGATAGGGATTTTAGAGCCTGATATCCCTACCCCTATCTCACCCCTCGACATGTATTCCTTCCAGAGTTTTGTTCTTCTATCTCGTGAAGATCTCTTGGAAGCTATGATCAAGGTTTTTCCCTTGACATGTATTCCTTCCAGAGTATTATTATATTGGAAGCCATGATCAAGATTATAACTATGAGCATGGTTCCCATTTCTTTGTCAATCTCGTTAAAAAATGAAACAACAGCCTAGGGATTCAACCCAATAAAGTGCATAGTTTATTTTCGATTTCAAGCTCGTTAAAAAATGAAAGCGATTTCCGAGAATAGTTTTTTCTTGTGTCAAGCTCATTAAAAAATGAAACAAACACGTATGAGCATAGTTATTTTTCTGTGTCAAGATCATTAAAAAATGAAACAATTGCCTCTCTCATTGAGTCAAGTATTTCATAAGAACTCGTAACTGAACCTTCATTTCATCTGCCTCTAACAATTGATCCTCTTTCTTCCTCTAGTGAACATTTTCCTATTAGTATCCACCAGTCTAATTTGGCATAGAAATTGGACATGGGAAAAGAGTTGGCAGATGAAACGAATCTTGGGGGGCATGTCTCCTACCTTTCGGAGTTAAGCCACTAGCTTCTCAAGATGGGGGAAAAGCACCAACCACCCACCTTTGGAATTTTCATTGGGAAGTGTCGAGCATAGTTAGCTTTCTAGTTTC
The DNA here is from genome assembly GCA_009831015.1 of Picea engelmannii. Lineage (NCBI taxonomy): Eukaryota > Viridiplantae > Streptophyta > Pinopsida > Pinales > Pinaceae > Picea > Picea engelmannii. The sequence goes on along the minus strand of WSFP011447371.1, from coordinate 9,391 downwards.
AAGCTCGCAAAAAGATGAAACCTACCCAAGCATAATTTTACTTTGTTTCAAGCTTGTGTAAAAATGAAACCAATCATGAGCTTAGTCTTTGTTCTTTCTCGTGCTTGTAAATACATGAGAATAGTTTACCGAGCTTAGTATTTGTTCTTTCTTGTGCTCATAAATACATGAGAATAGGTTATCGATCTCAGTCTTTGTTCTTTCTCATGCTCGTTAATACATGAGAATAGGTTACCGAGTATACTTTTATCCCTTTTTCGGACTCATAAAATCTATACGAAAAAGGAACTCTTTGGAGTCTCCTTTAAGATCTTTTAAAACTCTCTAAACATGAAAATATTATTGAGTGAGCTTGTTTCCTTTCACACTCATTAAAAGGTTAGAACGGGCATATTTCGAGTGATAGTTTACCCATTTTCCGGCCTCATTAGACTAATTACGAAAAAATACCTCATTATGGAGAACTCTTTAAGCTCTTTTCAAACTCATTAAAAAAAGAAAATATTGTTGAGCGATCTTGTTGTCTTTCATGCTCGTTAAAGTGAATTCGAAAGCACATATGTTGAGCAGTAGTTTATCGCTTTTTCGGTCTCATCGGAATATTTACAAAAAAGGAACACCCTATCCATTTTGGTTAGGAGAGTTATCCTAGGTATCATTTTATACTTTTCCAGACCGTAGAGACTAACTTTACGAAAAATTTCATTATGGAGTCTTCTTTACGACCTTTTCAAACTCTCTAAACATCAAAATACCATCGATTTTACCTTCTTTGGGCTCATTAAACTTTACATCGAAGGACCCACACATGGGACTAAAACCCTCCTTCTTCAGGTTCGTTAAAAATGTGTCGAGGGACTCATTGTAAGATGAGCTATATCAAGCATCGGTTGCCCTCCTCAAGCTCATAAAACTAGAAAGAGGTACTCGCCAATCATGGTGGGGAATTTTTAGAGGGTTTTTACATCTTGTTATCTTCATTATCTAGTAGCCATTACTACTTTGAGTCGCCCTTGAACAATGCACTTGTTGTATCATCATATATAATAGTCGAGTCATCCGATCTCTCTCATTGACCACCATTTCCATCACATGTCACATTCCACTAATAGGTCCATGACCAGTGTTATGGTATTCATCTAAGTTAATGTTTCCAAGTCAACTTATTTGTCGTGCATACTTGTTCAAGGGAAGTTTACCTACCTCGGCCACCTGTAGTTCCTTTCAGCATGTTTATCCTGACCATCCATGTGTCATTTGTGCTCCATTATTATTATTTTCACACCATATATATTTACATGTTTCATGTCAATTGATGGGGGATACATCAAGGCCCTCCTTCAAAGGATTTCACACTATCGACTCCATCTCATCATCCAGGATTGAAATACAAAAACCCATCAGTACCCTGGGACTTGCAGACATCAGTGGCAGGTCTCCTTGAATTTTGACAATGGGTTTACATTATTGGATCCTATCAAATGAATCTTCAAGTGTTCAATGTCAACTCCTTTATTCACACTTTGTAGATTGTATTAGGTATCATGGGTTCAATAATCATCATTGGTGGATTCCCTAGTGTCTGTTAATGGTATACATTAATGACCGGTAATTAGATGGTTTGTACCATGCTCGACTTCAGCTCATTTATTCACGTGTCATATATTCATACCATTTGGATTAAGGATGAAGACATTGGGAAAGATCACCCTCTTGTTAGATGACATTCTTTCCCAAGTTGTGATGGAGAATATTCAAGAGCACTTCACCAATTTCTCATTTATTGAGTCATCTTACTGCTTTGTGTGACGTCACATAGATCCACATTTGTACTTGGTCGTGGCTATGATTTCACTTGCGTCTTGCATGGATCCACAGTATATACTTTCGTGGCCATGTTCGAGTCATGATTTTTTCTTGACGGATCCATGATGTATTAGTTTGTGGCTATAATCCCATTGCTTGTGTCATGCATGAATCCACATGTATTTATGGTGGCTATGCTCATGTATTTCTTACCGAGCATGGGTATGCCCTCCTCGGGGAGTGTTTTTTGCAGGATTGGCGATGCTCTTCTAAAATATTCTTTTCCCAAAGATCCCTGACTTGATTTATAAAGTGTTTCGGCCATCCGACACCACTTCTAACCTCACACTTTAGGGGGAATCTATTATAATTTTATTTTCCACCTAATCATTAGGTTATTATCACCTAAAAATCACCTAATATCTAGGTAATTATCCCCTAGAAACCCCTCATTTTAACCCTTAAAACCTACCAATGTTTCCTTGGGTTTTCAACTGAGTTTCTTTTCATTCATCCCCTACCTTCATTAAAAGAGTGACTGAAAGAGGTTCGATCACACCCTACCTTCATTAAAAGAGTGACCAAAGGGTTTGGTCACATTATTTATTCATTGAGGGGGTGACCAAAGAGCTTGGTCACATTTTTCCTTCATTGAGGGTGTGACCAAAAGGGTTGGTCACTCCCTATGGATTTCCAAGGAGAGACTAGTCACTTTGTCTGTGTGTATAGGTCGTGATCGAGCCTAGAAGATCCTATTTTTTTATTTGGTTTCGATGGATGAGATCTCCCACTAATTTCTCGATTTTTGGCCTCGAGAAGGCTTCCATTATGACATCAAGAATATTATCCTAATAACTATATGGCCTTATCCCTAAAGCCCTATAAGAACTAATTCATTTCCATGGGAAAGAGGGGGAAATAGCTAGCAAGGTTACTCTGGTGATTTGATTGCAAGACTTGGGCAAGGATCTTAGAAGGAGACCATTGCATCAACTTCTTATTTGTAAGTTGTAATATTTCTTCTTTGATTAATAGAAGACATGTTGGATGTTTCCCTCTATCGAATTGTTCATACAAATTTATGTATTCATTGGTAGAGAATTAGTATAATTATGTGTTATGATATACTATTAGATTTGTTTTCAATCCATGCATGATTGCTTCCTTGGTTGTTTTCATGTATGAATTAGATTTAGGAACACCCTTAGTTTATGTCTTTCTTCCTGTCTTAGGCGTTGGTAGAACCTAAGGGAGCTCTGCTCCTGCAGAGTGAAAAATACCTCCAAAAGTTAGGCATTGCCCTTGTTTGTTCTTGAGGAAATGATTTGGTTATGGTGCCTACGTTAAACCATTGAACTATGGAAGAAAGTTGTATTTTCCTCCTCTTTGAGCTATCTAATTATGGACTTTTGTTTCCAGAGAATCTCCTCCTAAATTTCTCTCTCATTTATTTGAGTTTGAAGGTGTTTCTCTTCTTGAATGAGTGAGTCAATTCTACCTTCATTGATGATGTCTTGCTGAAGTTGCTCCATTTTATAAGTTAGTTTGAGCTTCTCCCACATAATATTACCAAAAGTCTCCTTGTTCCAAATTTTGAGTTGTTGTTTGATATATTTGAGCTTTTGTTGGAAGCAGTGCATGGGGGAGCGAGAAGGGGGATTGAAGTTGGTCCACCAGTATTTGAAGGTTTCTAGGAAAGAAGGGGAGGTTAGCCATAAACTTTCAAAATGAAAGGGACGATTGCTAAGGCTACCAAGAAGGTCATGGTGGAGCTAGATAGGCCAGTGATAGAATCTCGTGAAGAGGAGAATGGATGCAGAAGGGTGCATATTATGTAAGAGGATCGAATCAGAAACAATAAATCAGTCAAGGAGAGAGGTGACCTGATGGGGGTCGCGACATCGATTGTTCCAAGTGAAGGTGCATTAGATGTTTAAATATCCACAAGATTGAGGGATTATATGGTGTTGTTGAATCTAAGAGAGTCCTATTCAAGTCTTTGTATACCTCCTTTTTTCTAGTGAGGAAACTGATAGTGGATGAGCCAATGAGTTGGAATTTCAGTGAGATAGAGTGCTTGGTTGTGAAAAAATGGGAGAGGGTAATAGTGTTCAGATTCCATAGTAGGGTGAGGCCAACTACAGAACCGATGGTGTCAATGGCCATTGCTTCGAAGCCAGGCCAAATGTGGGGTACTAAGGAGAGAATTAAGGAATGGAGACATTTGGTTTCTTGGATAATGATAACGAATGGATTTTCCTAAGCGATTTTGTGTTGAAGAAGCCTATGTTTGGTCTTACCTTTCATGCCCCTTATATTCCAGGAGATAAATTTCATGAAGAAGGTGGGGGGGTTGGGAAGTACTTGTCTATCATTAGAGAAATACGCCCTGGATTTACTAGATATTCTCTGAGATATTTAAGCAGTTGCTTGTTGGAGCATCTTCCTTTTTTCTTTTTCTCCTCCCGAGGGATCCTTGGAGGTAGTGATGATGATCGATAAATTCCTAGAGAAGAATTTGAGGGAGTATTCTAAGTATTACCTTGTGATGATTGTTCATTGAAGATCTGATTGTGCACCAAAGCTTATTTTAGGAGTTGCACTTATTGTTCACGGATCTAGCCGAGGTTTTGTTGTTTGAATGTCACCATTATGATTTGAGGTCTAGTTATCCTATATCCATATCCTCTCTTGATCCAGGTGGATATCGGTGGCCACCCACCTTTTCCAACTGGCTCAAAACAATTTTTTGGCAATTTTGGTAATTTACTATTTTTAACAGTTTTCACTTCTAGAGTCATTTTGAGGCCCTAAACGATGTTTTTTGGGAAAATAGATTTGAAATATGGGATTTTTTTCAAATTTCACCTAAAATTAGTCTCCTTGGAAATACCTTTCCAACGGGCTATCATACGCCTAAAACGGAGATCGTATGCAAAAGTTACGACCCCTGGAAGTTGATGTACTAACTTACCCAAATAGGGCCCACATGACTTTTGGCGCTTCATCTCCTAGGGTTAGGTTTTTGGATGTCTAGGGTTTTTGGCATTCCTCCTTATGGTAAAAATTCCTTTAGAGCCTCATTGTAATGATCTTCTTGTGAATGAGCGTAGCTGTAACATCTCTTCTCAGAGATAAGCCACCACCATTCCAGCAAGCTTGTTTCTGCTACATTTTACAGTTTCAGCTTATTTCATTATTGAATAGAAAACTAGTTTTATTGTACCTCTGTTATTCTGTGTTAAGCACCTGTTAATAATTTGTATTCATTTCATTCTGTTCATAAAATCCAGATCATCTCCTTCATCTGAGTCTGGTTAATCATCTTTTTGTTCCATCTCTTCATCATGTTGGGAAGAGTGATCTGGCATCATGGTATTGTGCCTTTTGACATTGTCCTCCGATGGGAATTCTGCATTGGGTATTTGGTCTATCATTGGATCTGGCTGGTGTTGGGGATTTATTTCCTCTGTCTCTTGTGAAAGTGATCCAAAGGATTTGCATGAGTTGAATCCCTTATTTGCAGATTGGGGGTTGGGGTTTCGATTGGATTTTTTTTGGGATTGGACTTTCTCAAACCCATCTGCATATCGATTAGAGTTTGAGCTCATAACTTTGTTCTAGGAATTTAGGGGAAAATCCTTGAAGAGGTGACCATGTTCATGGTAGCGCCTACACCGAAATGGGATATGTTCATAATCTAGTGTTTGAATGCACTCATTATCATGATAAAATAGGTTGATGGAGTTTGGAAGTGGATTAGTGAGATCCATATAGACACACATGCGAGCATAAGCTATTCAACAAGTAGTTTTTGTGATTTCTGAGGTTTTAACAAAGTTGCCCAGAGTATTTCCTATTCCTTCATAGATCTCCTCATCCCAAAATTCTTGGGGGAGGGAATATAAGCAGATCTAGAGCGACGCTTCCATGAAGTCTTCTTTGTCATGTGAGAACCTCTTCATCCATGGTCAAATGTGAAGCCCCGTCGAGTTGAAGAATTAAGGTATGTTTTCAAAAATGTGGTCATGATCTTCCAGGTTGGAACAAATTGTAGTTAAGAAGCCTTTGGAGCCGAGCTTCAGATATATCTGACCTTTCGACTTCCAGTTTATGTTGATCCACCATGTTAGTTATTTTTATGTCGAAAAAATTCCCATGAGTTTTCATATGAATGCATGCTCCTGCATGTGTTGAATATAGCTGCCTATCTTGTCAGTGCTTATTTTGTATTTTGGGTTCTCAGTTGCTTTGGGAAAGAAACTAGTGGTGTTTGTACGAGATGTGGATCCAAGGATTGTAGGGTCCTTCGTCACCACGTGTATATTTGGTACCGATTTTTTTCCCTTGTCATTATCCTAATTGTTATAAGTATCAGGGGTTCGGGGAGTTTGAGAGGAGCTAGGACCATGTGGCCCAGGTCTTCGACCTGCGAAAACACAACTGTAGGAGGGAGCAACACTCCCTTCTCCAGTCGTTGCCATGAAGTGCGAGAGTACCCTAAAGTGGAATATGAAACCCTAGGGAAAGTTGCAGATCTCACTATGCAACATTTTTTTTTACTTCTTCGCGTAATGTTGATGGTCGTTCCCATAATATGTTTTTTGAATTAAAGCTTCCTTTGATTATTAAAATAACTAACATAGGAAAGGTTTTAAAACAAAAAAGTGGATCACTAATGTTGCATCCACAAGCATTGTAAAAGAACTACAGTATCAAAATTGCAAGTTGGATTAAGCCAAAATACCCACATCCATATCAACACTAGCTAGAGGTCCAACGTCTATAGAGCATCACAATAAAAATCAAAGTGTGATAGCTTGAACAAAGAAACTACTACGAATCTATCATGCTAGCATCAAAATAGGATAGTCATGATAATTATGGCTAGGGCCTAAAGTGATAATCGAGGGAGCAACATCAATCAACTACACATACTCACATCCATCATTGAGAGGCTCCAAGGGCTTAGTCCCTTCAAAAATGGCTAGGGTTAGCATCGAGAAATACATTTAATTTTAGGGTGGGGTTGGGGGGAGGGGTGGGTGGGATTTTCTTATGTTTGTGCCTTTCCAACACATGTCTATCATCGCAGTGTCAGAGCTTATTTTCACCTTTGTGAGAATATGATAAAGTGGGTTAAGAGGAGCCAAGTGGCTCCCTACTAATGGTACAAGGGATCCCACCCCAAAATTCTAGATTCTCCTGGAGATTGTACATCTCTTGTAGATGGTACATATCCATCATTAATTTTGTAGCTGCACCATGATGTACAAAGGCAAGCTAACACAAGTTAGTATGTCATCACAACAATAAAATCTTAGTTGTGGGACAATTAAATTAAAAGCAACATAATTTCATTTCTTCCAAATCCAATACAAAATTTTGACTTTAACAATAAATCCTACTTGTCTTGTTAATTAATGTGGGATTATTCATCATATCATACAGTTATGACTCATTGTTGTAATGTTTATTGTAATATAGAGTTTGTCTCTATGTAATTTATTTCATTATATTATTTAGGAGGTTGTTGTAGATCTAGTTGGATGTGAGAGATCTTCTCCAACTAGCTAGATCCTAGATTAGTGTATAGTTGAGATATTCTGTCAACTATTTTGTTAGTATGGTTAAGATAGCTTGCCTATATTAAACCAAAGTGTGATGTATTTATATATGTACAATTCACAATTAATAGATAATTAAAAATTATTTTAGCGTGTGAAAGAAAATATGTCTACTCTCCATTTTTATTTCATGGTATCTGAGTTGGTACAACCCCGAATAATTTTCAGGCTGGACAGTTGAACTTCGGCATTAATTTTTTGACAAATAGACCAAGGCATTACGTTAGATGATGCACCTGAATATACCATACAGTTATGTACATTCCTATTGAAAATTTCAAAAGTCAACAAAAAGGGAGGGACATTTATGCAAGTATTAACAGCAGAAGTTTGTTGTTTTTTAATCGCAGCCCCTGAAACTAGTTTATCTACATTTGTTACACTTTTTACAGCAAGGCCTCTTTTATCAGAAGGCTCTGACGTCATTTTGGTGGAGACCTTTTGAGGTGTTTTGGGTTTGTTTTCAACAATATTGTTGTTGTTCTGATTGTTGTTTTTGTTGTTTTCTGCAATATTCTGCAGCATCTTTTGCAGAAGAAAAGGGAAAATTAATAATTCGTAAACAGAAATGTTAGCCCTAAGTTTTTTTAGATCCTCAATCAAATCATAATCTAAACTTGGGGCTGCTAAATTATGTTTAGTCTCAATTGATTTAGACAGTTTTAGAGGTGCATTGTTACAATTTCAGAAGAAGACTTATTTCTTGTCTTGCTCCTGGTATTATAAGGATGCACTGTTTCGAAATTAGCTTGAAAAATGCTATCCGAAAAATGTCTGAAAATATTTGGAGAGGATTCATCTTCTTGTACTATTTCTTGTTCAGCTACTTCTTCAGGAATCTCGGGAGGAATCAAGTTATCATGTGCCTCTAGAATCGTTTGAATAGCAAATTGTAAGCTCTCTAGGTTTAAGCCTTTAGAATTTGTGTTAGGCCGGTTTGTGGGAAAAGGCTTTCTAAAAGGAGGTTTGTAGGGCCCTTTGCTTGAAGAAGCTTCTTCAGCCAACCTTTTTCAATCTATAACATGATTAGACAACTTTTGAACGACCTTCTGTAAGTTTTCTAGATCTGAACTATCTGGTTGAGTTTTGTTTTGGGGAGGTCTGGGAAGGATTTTGATTTTCTTCTTGGAGGATGAACTAGTCTCCACCTCGTTACAGGTATTATCTTTTAGGCTGATAATATCTTTCTTGATTTGACTCGCCTCTTCGAAGACTTATAACAATGTGGCTTTCTTGGACCTTTTTACCCAAATGGTTATGTTTTGATGTAAGGTTTTTGTGTAGTATGCGACGATAAGATTTTCGGCAGACATCAAGTCTGTGGGGATTCGATTCTTTAACGTCAGGAACCTTTGATTAAAGTATTTTATCTTTTCTTTAGGGTTCATCTTTAAACTAGAGAGTTCCATGACCATAACTTCAGGAGATTTGTCGTCTCCGAATTTCTCAAGGAAACAGGACTCAAATTTATCCCATGACCCGATGGTGTGAGGTTGTTGGGAAAATTACCAGGTAGAGGCATTGCCTTCAAAGGTGTAGGGAAAAAGCCTACATACTATGTCTTCATGTTCGACACTACGGAGACTAATGGCTAGCATGAATTTTTTGATATGATCTTCAGCGATTTGGTTGGAGTCTGGGTCAAATTTAGGGAGCCATTTCTCTGGGTGTTTAGGTAAAGGATGTTGGGGCCCAGGTATGGCCACTGCATCTTGATCAAGCCAAGGTCTGGTGGGATTGTTCGGATTTTCCATAGGTGTGGGTGGTGTCGAAGGCTGAGATGAGGAGTTGCCTTCGTCTGAGGATTCTTCTCCAGAAGAAGAAGGAGATGAAGGTGTTGGATTACTGAGAGGGGGGGTGAATCAGTAATAGAGCAATTTAACCATATAATCCAAGTGTTATATCAATGAAGCATTATTATCCAATAACTGCAGAGTAAATAAGCAATGAACAAATGA
>WSFP011447370.1:0-20027 GCA_009831015.1 Picea engelmannii | reverse complement strand
TGAATCTAACTGAATATAGAGTACATGACTGTCAATGAATGGATATCTGCATATTGGTGATATAAGGTTGATAAAGTTAAAAAGGATTAATTGTCTATGCTACTGATTCACCCCCCCTCTCAGTAGCACGGTGTGTTCAACAGAATTCCCCAACAACAAAAAAATATGGTTAAAATATGCATGCCCACAATGCACCATGTGGCCTCTCCAAGAAGCTCATGTAACCACTTTTCCCAACTAATTCCAAGATGGGTGAATAAAATAGAATAAATTGGCTTAGCCCCTTTACCCCCCTCTCTTGTGGAATCATATCCCTCTATGAGTTTGTCCTTATCCACATTGCAACCAACAATGCATTATTATTATCAATATTCAAAGTATTACATTGCTAGGCTCTTCAACCTTTCATCAAATAAACAATAATACATCATTAATCCATAGATTAAAAAAAAAAAGAGGTATTACATTCCCCCCCCTTTATTTTTGGCACTATCCTTAGTTCATATCATCATGTAGGTGTACATGTATACAAACGTTTCATCAAAAATTCAAAAATAATTGCAGGTATGCCTCCCACATTGTATCTTCCAGCTCTTATGTCACTTCTTCAAGGATGTAACATGTCCACTGGACCTTTACCTTCCCTGTGGATTTTTTCCATATCACCGTGACCTTTATGTCTAGTATATGCACTAGTTGTACGTGGAAGTCTCATTCTAGCTCCACCTAAATCAAATTTGTAACAACCCTAGTTAAATAATTAATTGTCATAGTTAAATAATTGTTTAAAGTCTATTAAGTTTAATTAATTAATTAATTAATTGTCTTGAATCATTAATTGTTTAATGTATATTAATTAATTGATTAATTAATTAATTAACTCATAAATATTTGGGTAATGAATTTGAGTTTAATAAATTTTAATTTATTAAAAGAAAACTTAACATATCGAAGGATGGAACCATTAAGGAGGAGGGGATAAGGTGGTTGGCATTGAATGGAGGGATAAGGTGGTTGGCATTGAATGGAGAGATAAGGTGGGTGAGTCTTAATGAAATGAAGAGGCGATGAATGGGAAAGGGATGTTATGAGGGGGAAAAACACTCGGGAGAAAGGGGGATTTTGTGGGGAGCATTATTTGGAGATTAGGAGACTGTATTGGGGAATTTTAGAGGGGATAATTGTTTTTAGGAGATTGGAAGACTGTACTACAGGTTTTGGCTGGAGAAGCTTGTGGAAGGATTGTTACAAAGGGGCACTTGTTGCTGGGAGTTTTGGGCTCGGGGGTCAGGAATTCTTACGAAATCCTGAAGCTAGGGAGCTAGAGAGGCTCTATTCCTAGCTAGCTAGGAGGAAAAAGTTCAGTTTTGGGCAGTTCCAAGAAGTCTGCAACAATAGGAAAGAAACGGACATACTCCTCCTTCAAGAGGTATTTTTTTGGTATTAATTTTGTTAAGGATGAAAATTATGATATGAATTTATGTATGAAAATGTGTAATATGTTGTGTAGTCTGTTTATGATTGTTTATGACTATTATGGACAGTAAAATTTTAGAACTTATTGTTTAAACTGATTAATTGGCATTTCTCTATCTAAATTTATGTTTTATAAGGCTCTGTTGGAAGAGGCCTTACACAATGGTATCAGAGCCTCAGTTTAAAATATGGGGCCATGGGCCTACCTACCCACCCATCATCTTGATGGAAAGCTATGTTATGTGTCCTATAAACAACCCTAGAAAATAACAAGAAGTGACTCATAAACCCTAAGAGAACCCCTTAGATGAATCATGAAAAAGAGATCCTACACCTGTAGGAGCCACATGTCTTGCTCAAACTATTTGATTATATGTAAGAGTCCTTGCCTACAACCAAAACATAGAACTAAGGAGGTGAGAATCTTTAACATGAAAAAAAAAGGATGACAAAATTTAATATATATACAAAAATAAACCTAAGATTTAATTTCTTCTATAAAGGAAATAAATAGAATAAAGAGAGATAAACATTTTTTTTTTAATTTCTTCTATAAATGAAATAAATAGAATAAAGAGAGATAAACATTTTTTTAATTTCTTCTATAAAGGAAATAAATAGAATAAAGAGAGATCAAACATTTTTTTAAGGAGTTATATATATATATAATTAAATAGAGAAAAAAAAAAGGATCAATAAGAACCTAGACGTTATAAAATTATATAACAAAACAAGAATTACATTATTATATCAAAAATGAGAAATAATAAAATTTACTATTATTATTGTCTAAAACCTAAACCTAGACCAAATGAGAGTTGAGAGATAAAATAGTAAATAAAAAGGGTTAATAGTTTATATATTATTTTATATATCACTGTGAGGGGTTCTTCCATGTGAGACAAATGGCACACGGTTGTGCTGCCATGGCCATGGCCGTTCCCAAGGAGAGACACCCATGCAAATGGTTTCCTTCTTAAAAAGGTTACAACCATGTTTCAAGGAGGGTGCAAAGGAAACCGGTGTGCAGGAAGAGAGCTTACATCGCCAAGCCTCTTCATTCCACATGGCTCAAAGAAGAGACTCACTAGTCAGATTCTTGACGCGCCTATGTGCTTGTTTGGTTCTCTGTGGGGGACTTTAAGAACTTTATGTGCCATTGAAAGGCACACAAGAGAGTCTATTCCATCGCCATTTATAGGCCAAAGAGAGCACATACTTTCCTAAAAATAAAAATAAAAAATAACCCCAAAGCCAAAGAATACCAAAGAAAAAGGATGAAGGGAACTCTTATTGCTCTCATAGAGAATATTTGAACGTACTTATAAGGCTTGGTCATCAAAAGGGAGATGGGCCACCATGAGTGTCCATTTTTTTTGGCGACTTTCAGCATTGTGCATGCCATGGATTATAAGCACGACAAAGACTCTAGTCCGTCGTCGTTCAACAGTTTCCTGTCACAAACAACCCATAAATTGAATACTACGATTTGGAAAGATAAACCCTTAAAACAGAACCTGAAACAACATCACAAAATACAGAACCCTAAACATAAAAAAAAAAATAGAAATCACAATCTACTCTCGAACCATTACCCAGGCGCTTATCCCAAGGTTGTTGTACGGGCTCAGGCCAAGACCAAGCTTGAAGTCAAGTCTCTTTGGTTGCACCCACTCAAAGCACCAAAATAGCTTGTAGGCCTAGCTCCTAGCCCGATCTTGTTTATCACCCAACAACAACATACAAGCCAGCGCCAAACCCAAGCTCTCTCCCAAGCTCTCGCCAAATCCCCAATAAAAAATCCGACACAAATCCTAACGACAAAGTCAAGAACGAGGAACCCACAAAAATTAAAATATCAGCACTACACGACTGATCAAAGCACCTGCAACACAGCACAAGTCGGTCAAGACTGAGAGCCTAAGCACCAAGCATCGAGTCACACAGGGAGGAGCCCGCAGGCCAGGGCCAAAGCTATCAAGGCGAGACATTCGACAACCACTCCAAAACAACTTACTACTGTGCCATCCATGAGAATGAAAGTGGGGTGCAAGGTTAGGTTAAGGAGAGCGGGAGGAAACGGGGGCGGGGCAGGGCACATGGGCTTCATGCGTGCTTGCGCTTTATTTTATTCTAATTTTTTTTTATTTTAATTTATATTATTATTTTTTTATTATTTTGTCGTATTGATTATTTGATTATCGTAATTTTTTTTATATATATTATTTATTTATTTTTATTAAATATTCTTATATAATTAAATTTTAAATTTTAATTGCTTATATTTAGTTTAAACTTTAATTATTTAAGAATATTATATGTTTTAAATATTAAATTAAATATTTTATGTTATAAGAAAACATTAAATTAAATATTATATGTTTTAAAATAAAATCGAAGTAATTATGATTAATCAAGGTAATTGAGTATGTTTTATTAGTATAATTAATATGATTAATTAAAAGTAATTAATTATTAGAATAGAATCACTAATTAATCATTAGTAATTAATGTTTAAATTATATTTAAATTATATTTAATTTTATGATTCATGTTTAATTTAAAACTAGTTAAAGCGACTAATTAAATTGTTTAAGAGAAAAGTTTAAGGACTTAGATCAAGATAAGTGGGAGGGGGCTTCGTGCACACTGGGAAGGTAAGTTAGAGGAATAGGAGAGTGTGGTACAGTGCTAGCGTAACTACCAGGCGAGAGGGTCAATATTTTTCTTAGGTGAAGACATCAAGCTTAGACACTTTAACCCTAACATAGCCACTTCCCCTAAAGAGAGTAATGTTTGTTTACAGACAAGTAAAAAAAACTTATGCCTAACCCTATTTTCTAGTTTAAGTTGCGCAAATGTGAAATGTCCTAGACTCACCCTGACGAACTTTGGTTGATGCAGATTCAAGTATAAAGGATGGTTAGGATGAGAGGAAATCAAGGCAGAGGGGCATCGACGCAGAGAGCGCTAGTACCGCCACCACCATCGCATAAATTAGCTCTCATTATGCACTCTTTGGAGGGCATAAATGAGACTTTAAAAGGGCATCAACTAGAAGGGATCGAAGTGGAACCCCCACCATCTGGAATGGGTAATCCTGAAGCGTCGAGGGATTTAGAGGGAGGGCCTCCACCCGAAGACATAACCAGAGAGCTACAGAAGATCAAACTTCCAGAGTTTGTCGGGGGTCGTACCAGTGAACGTGCAGAGGCATGGTTGGAAGGCATGACAATGTGTTTCTCCTTACGAGACTATGCGTCCACGTCAAAGGAGAAAATAACATTTTTTCAGTTGAGAGACAGTGACCTGAACTGGTGGGGAAACCTCGAGAAGCAATTGCACCTTAACCCAGACACCGTCTCTTGGGAACTTTTTGAGGAGAGGTTCTGAAGGAAATATCTACCAGCTTACTATGAGGAACAATAGGTGGGAGCATTTCATGCTCTAGTATAGGGAAACAGGACCATAGAAGAATACGAGATTAGGTTTATGGAATTGGTCAGATATGTCTCCTACATGGATAATGATCAATGACAGGCAGAACGCTTTGTCTATGGGTTAAACGCTAAGATAAGGGCCATGGTGTGGATGTGGAAACCGTCTTCGGTAGCGGAAGAAGTTGAAAATGCACGTTATGGTGAGGAACACATGAACTTAAATGGAGGTATGCGATCGACCTTTTTGCATCATCCTGGATTCATGGGAAAGGCCCCTAGGAAATTTCCTAGGGGAAGGGGCTCAAGGCCACCTCCATATGGTAATAGAGTCACACCAAGGATAGTCACCACAGGGATTTCAATGGCAGCGAGTGTAGCATCTTGTTCATCACCAACGACGCAGGCAGGTCCACGACCATCTTAGGGAGCAACTAGTAGGGGCAGGGGTTCTAGGGGAAGGAACTCATTTCAGAGACCTTCACAGAGCAGTATGCAAGTTCAATATCGGGTTACATGTTGGGGATATGGAGGACCCCAATACCAATGTGACTACCCAGAGTTACAATCAAGATTTGTGCATAGAGAAGGAAAGGCCCCGATGGGAAGAGCAAGTTGTAGCCACCAGATTTATGCAGCAGTTAATAATCGCCAGGAAGAACATCAATCCACTGTGGTGGAATCGTCAGTTACATTAAATCATATCAATGTTAAAATTTTATTTGATTCTGGTGCTACAGATAGTTTCATTTCACCATCTTCATTAGAAAGGAGTGGGTTGGCATCCTATGAGCATGATGACTTTAAACAAGTCATGATGGCTTCAGGGGAAAAACAAGCGGTAGGACCTAGAATTGATAATTGTCTAGTAGACCTGGGAGTGTGTACTACCAGGTTGATGGTATATGTCACTGCTCTCGGGGCGTATGACCTAATCATTAGAAAGGCCCCGATTGAGATAAGGGTGCTTTGTGTTGACGATGAAGGAAGGCTAGTAGAGATCCAGGGTGTACGGAGAAAGGTGTCTATACCCTTTATCTCAACTATGAAGGTTAAGAGGTGCATGAGGAAAGGGTGTCGACTTTATGTAGTGGAAGCAGTGAGTGAAAGGAAAGGACCCTCCTTGGATCAGTACCCAGTATTGCCAGAGTTTAAAGATGTTTTTCTAAATGAGTTACCAGGGTTACCTCCTGAGAGGGAGCATGATTTTACTATTGAGCTAAAACCTGGTGCAGAACCAATTTCCAAGACTCCGTATAGGATGAAAACGGCAGAACTTTGTGATTTGCAGATGCAGTTGAAAGAGCTACTCGACTTAGGGCTAATAAGGCCTACTATCTCACCTTGGGGTGCACCAGTAGTCTTTGTGAAGAAGAAGGATGGTTCCTTATGACTGTGCATATATTACAGGGACTTGAACCATGCTATAGTGAAAAATAGGTACCCAATGCCACGAATAGATGATCTCTTCGATCAGATGAAAGGAGCAGCAGTATTCTCAAATATTGATTTGTGATCAGGGTATCACCAGTTAAGGATTAAGGAAGGTGATATTACTAAAACTGCCCTTCGAACTCGGTTTGGGCATTACGAGTTCATGGTAGTACCTTTCAGGTTAACTAATGCGCCAACAGTATTCATGAGTCTCATGAACGACGTATTTCAAAAGTACTTAGACCGTTTTGTACAAGTATTTCTATATGACATCCTCATCTATTCCAAAAACGAAAGAGAGCATGAGAAACACTTGCGAGTGGTGTTGTCCTACCTTAGAGAGAACAAATTGTATGGGAAGTTGTTGAAGTGTTCCTTCTTCCAAAAATAAATTCACTATTTAGGTCATATCATTTCCAGCGAAGGAATCTCTATGAACCTAGAAAAGGTAAAGGCCATTATGCAATGTCTAGTGCCGAAAAATCCTCATGAGGTGAGAAGCTTCATGGGGCTAGCAGGTTATTATTGGAGATTTGTGGAAGGGGTCTCTAAAAATTGAAACCCATCACCACTTTGCAGCACAAGGGGATCAGGTATGAATGGACAGACGAATGTGAAAGTGCATTCATCAAGCTTAAAAGGTTAGTAACTAGTGCGCCAATTCTACGAGTGTTAGATATGGAAAAGGACTTCACAGTCTGCATGGATGCCTCGAAGCAAGGGTTGGGGGGCATGCTAATGCAGGATGGAGGAGTGATAGCTTATGCGTCAAGGAAGTTGAAGAAACACGAGGAACTTTATGCTACTCATGATTTAGAGTTGGCAGCTGTAATGTTAGCTCTGAAACTTTGGAGGCACTCTCTAGTAGGGAGAAACTTTGAGCTCAAAATAGACCATCAAATTTTAAAACACCTCTTCATTCAAAGGGATCTAAATGCCAGGAAAAGGCGATGGAGTGAGTTCATAAGTGAGTACGATTTTGGTATTTCATATATCAAGGGAAAATAGAATGTGGTCGTAGATGCCTTGAGTAGGAGACCACATGTCTTCTCCTTGGTACCCTCAAAAGTCAATCTGAGGGAACATGTGCTGATGCAACTCCTTGGAGACAGTTGGTATTTAAAGGTTACCTCAAACCTCTAGAATGGGAGGCAATTAGATCTAAATTATGAAGGATATATTCTGGAAGTAGACGGACTATTGAGATATCGAGGAAGGATGTACATCCCCGAAAGTGGGGATATTCGAAGCATCATACTAAAGAAAGCCCATAAAGCACTTTATTGTGCACATTCAGGTGTGAAGAAAATGTATGCAGACATGAGGAGGCTCTTCTTCTGGGTAGGCATGAAGCGTGATTTAGTCCATTTCGTCGCCAAGTGCCTAGAGTGTCAACAAGTGAAATTCGACCACCATCACCTGATAGGTCTCCTATAACCACATGATGTTCCTATGACCAAGTGGGAAGTCATTTCTATAGATTTTGTTGTGGGGTTGCCACTCACATCTCATAGACACAATGCCATTCTTGTGTTAGTTGATAAGTTAACCAAGAGTGCTCATTTTATTCTGGTTAGAGACACTTATGATGTCACTGATGTGGCATGTGTGTCTGTAAATGAGGTCATCCGTTTGCACAGGATACCTAAGAAGATCATTTCAGATAGGGACTCCAGATTCACTTCTAGGTTTTGGACAAGTTTATAGTCAACATTGGGGACTCAGTTGAACTTAAGAACAGCTTATCATCCTGAAACAGATGGGAAAACTGAGAGAGTAAATCAAGTCATGGAAGACATTCTTAGGATTTATGTCATGGATAATCAAACCCATTGGGAGAAGTACCTACCTTTGGTGGAGTTTGCCTACAATAACAGTTTTCATAGCTCCATCGAAATGCCACCCTACGAAGCTCTGTATGGAAGGCCATGTAGAATGTCATTGAGTTGGGAAAGATTAGAATACCAAGTAATAGTTGGGCCAGAATTGATTCAAGAGATGGAGGAACAGGTGATTCAGATTAGGCAGAGACTAAAGGAAGCACAGGATAGATAGAAAATTTATGCAGATGCAGACACGACTGATCGAAGTTATAAAGTGGGAGATCAAGTTTTCATTTGTATCAAGCCTAATAAGAGTACCATTCGGTTTGGGAAGGGGACAAAGTTGTCACCTCGATTTATAGGACCATTCAAAATCCAAGAGAAAATTGGACCTATAGCCTATTGTCTCGTATTGCCACCCCACTTGCATAAAACTCATAACATTTTTCATGTATCTGTTCTACGTCATTATGTTGTTGATGAATCACATAAACTAAATTGGAAGGAATTGCAGGTATTGGACGTGGGAACCCTCATGGTAGAACCATTACGCATATTGGACCGTAGAGTCCGACAACTCAGGAACCGTCTGGTAGACCAAGTTAAGGTCTAGTGGGACAAGTTTAGTCCAAGATATGCTACTTGGGAGGATGCCGAGACGTTACGACAAGATTATCCCTCACTTTTTTTACCACCTCGAGAATATGTTTCTCAGAGGTTGGGAGTATGTAACGTCACCTTTTGACTTAGACAACTACGATTACCTGAGGTCTAAACACCTTTATTTTCTACTCACAATAAAACTATTAAATGATACACTTTAACTTTTAAGACATATGAACTTGTATGAATGTTTAAATGTTATTGATGATGATGGATATGATGCGATATATTGTGAGAATGTAAATTTTATGAATGTTTAAATGTTATTGATGATGATGGATATGATGTGATCTACTATGTGAATGTAAATTCTATGAATATTTAAATGTTATTGATGATGATGGATATGATGCGATATACTATGTGAATGAGAATCCTATGAAGGTTTAAATGTTATTTGAATAATGTTGGATATGATGCAATCTATTATGTAAATGATAATTCTATGAATGGGTAATGTTAATTGAATTATGGGATATTATGAGATCTATTTCTAACTTGAAAACTTTGATGTTAAATTTGTTGGTACGTGGATACCGAATTAAAATTATGGTTGTATGCAATTACATGATGATAATGCATAAGATTTGTATGAGTTTGTGTTACAGACTAATATGCAGGTTATTGGGCTATGAAATAGCCAAGGGATAATGATGATTAAAGTGGATGTCATGACCATTGGTCGAGAAACAATATGATATGAATCTTATATATGAAATTATATTGGTTTGGATACATTTCTATGATATGTGGACCAGTGCAGGATTTCAGGAGGTGAATTTCCCAAAACTGAATAAACGATGAAAAAACTCCCAGCAACACGATGCCACTGTATATTCCATTGTAGGGTGTGGACCCTAGTCCTATTAGGAGGGGTGGAGGCATTTCCCACTGTGTATCCTCTGAAACCTAGAATCATGGGAGGACGATGTTAGCTCATGATCCCCTAGATGTGTGATGATGACTGTTAGTTGCCTGCTGAGGAAGCTTGGTCAAGATAGTAACACTTCTTCTTACGGGTTCTATTTGGAGTTAGGTCAATATAGTTGATGCTCCAAGATAGTCTAGCAGAGGAAGGATAGGAATGGAAGATGGAAGTAAGTTAGGGAGGAAGGATGAGTAGAAATAGTTGAGAGTGTATGGAGATTTGTCTTATGGTGGAATTTATTGTTTTTCCTTCTGAAAAGATAAAGTGTATATATGAATATTCATAATTACTTAACTAAACTACAATTGTCTAAATAACATTGTTGAGATAGATAATTGTAATTAAAGGATTTCGCAAACATTTGATTGGGTTATTGTCTTTTACAAAATGAATAGTCTTGTTGAATGGATTGGATGCATACAAAAATTACTATAGAGATGATAGTTATTGTTATTAGTACATGCACGAGACTTGTATGTACTAGCTACACATGCATTTCTTGCACATGTACACTAGTATGTATGAGTTTTCTTGGCTTACCTACTGATAATATTGGTTATTGGATATGAATGTGTGAACCATGTGTCTTTCCCTTGTATCTTAAAATACTTTAACTTCGGGACGAAGTTTCCTGAAGGGTGGGTGTATGTAACAACCCTAGTTAAATAACTAATTGTCATAGTTAAATAATTGTTTAAAGTATATTAAGTTTAATTAATTAATTGTCCTGAATTATTAATTGTTTAATGTATATTAATTAATTAATTAACTCATAAATATTTGGGTAATGAATTTAAGTTTAATAAATTTTAATTTATTAAAAGAAAACTTAACATATCAAAGGATGGAACCATTAAGGAGAAGGGGATAAGGTGGTTGGCATTGAATGGAGGGATAAGGTGGTTGGAATTGAATGGAGAGATAAGGTGGGTGAGTCTTAATGAAATGAAGAGGCGGTGAATGGGAAAGGGGGGTTATGAGGGGGAAAACACTCGGGAGAAAGGGGGATTTTGGGGGGAGCATTATTTGGAGATTAGGAGACTGTATTGAGGCATTTTTGAGGGGATATTTTTTTTAGGATATTGGAAGACTGTATTACGGGTTTTGGCAGGAGAAGCTTGTGGAAGGATTGTTACAAGGGGGCACCTGTTGCTGGGAATTTTGGGCTCGGGGGTCAGAAATCCTTACGGAATCCTGGAGCTAGGGAGATGTAGAGGCTTTGTTCCTAGCTGGCTGGGAGGAAAAGGTTCAGTTTTGGGTAGTTCCAAGCAGTCTGCAACAATAGGAAAGCAAAGAAGATACTCCTTCAAGAGTTATTTTTCTAGTATTAATTTTGTTAAGGATAAAAGTTATGATATGAATTTATGTATGAAAATGTGTAATATTTTGTGTAGTCTGTTTATGATTGTTTATGACTACTATGGATTGTAAAATTTTAGAATTTACTGTTTAAACTGATTAATTGGCATTTCTCTATCTAAATTTATGTTTTATAAGGCTCTGTTGGAAGAGGCCTTACGAAATTCCAATCAATGACATGGTTAGGATCATGCACATACTTTTTCAACAAAGACACTTGAAATACATTATTCAAATTCATGGATGTAGGCAATGCAATAATGTATGCACCATATCCTATTATGTCCAATATTTCAAATGGACTGAAAAATATGGATGCTAGCTTAGTACAACTACCCAATTTGAATGAGCCCTTCTTGGGATTCACTTTAAAAAATACATGCTCTCCCACTTTAAATTTTCTAGTTCTTTTACTCTTATCTACATAACTCTTCTTCATATCATGTGTTGCTTTCAAATTCTGCTTAGTTTTAACCATCTACTTTTCCATTTACATTAGAAATTCTCGCCCAAGTACTATTATTTCTACTCGGTTGTCCCAACTCACTAGAGTATTGCATTTTTTCCATCAAGAGATTCAAATGGGATCATATTTAATGAATATTGATACCCATTGTTACAGGAAAACTCAACCAAATGCAAATAATATTCACACTTCAATGGCGTATCCATCACATACATTTTTAACATGTCTTCAATAACTTGGTTCACTCTCTACGTCTGCCCATTTAAATGTAGATTGTACGTTGTACTTGTTACACATTATTTTCTTCACATCTATGACCATTGATTGTTGAGATTCAACAAGAAGATCCTAGTGAAAATTATGCACCTACACTAGGATGGAGCCTCAGGCTATTTTTAGGTGGAAATTTATTTTTAGATGATGAGCAAATTCTATTTATAGATGATGTCTATTTATAGATGGTGATAAAATTCTATTTGTAGATGTATGTCAACTATTATTATCCCTTAATAATAGTTGGACAATAAATATTAATATATTCTCAATGAGCACTTGGAAATAGTTAATTGAAGTGGCAAATGAGTTAGCTATAGGAAATTCGAGTTCAAAGGTTGATTGGTGGGACATGTAAGTCGAATTAGTTGTAATTGAGTGATTCAAAGTTGTAACAGAGTTGGATGTGTAGTTATGTGAGTTGTGAAGTAGTTTAACTCAATTAAGTGAGTTAAGCTCAGTTGTACTAGTTGTAACTGAACTTACACTAGTGAGAGATCAATGAATTAATTATTAATTAATTTGCAATCAGTGATTTCACACGCAACTGAAGATTTACCATTGTTAACTACATGCATATAAGATCCAGTGGAGACCCAGTTGAGATAACAGGTGAAAGGGGCAGTTTGACTATCAATTGTGACATTAGTGAGTGCACTCATGCAACCACACACACAGTGGATGTGCCCATGAGGAATGCGTAGCCTAGGAAAGATGAATTCATTCATTGCAGGGATTTCCATTAGCAGGGATTGCACAGAGGAGGCATGATGTCTAGAAGCAGTAAATTGACACATGAATTTGTCAATTTTTGTATGACAGTGTGAGACAATTGTATATTGTATTGAGAGCTCTTGGATTAGAGATTTGTATGATATTGTTTCATGATCCATGATATATACATAATATATGATAGTGGGGTTTTTAGCTTTATGCTTTCCCGATAAAACATCTGTGTTATGTGTGATTGATCTTTCTTCTTGATATTGCAATCGGTGATCATGTTTTAAATTCTGCAAGAATATTTGTAGAAGTGATTATGTATTTAAAAGTGGCATATAATTGTTAGATTAGGAGAATCCAGGCAATACATAATTTGTATTAAAATTTCTACATGGTATCAGAGCACAGGAAATTGCAGAAGCTGAGTTTGTGATTGGATAGAATTTGAATTTGCAGAAAGACTTTCTTTATGCTACAACTGATTCAAGATCGAAATGGATTTCAATGGCAAGGGCATCTCGAACTACATTTCTTGGAGGAGAGGATGGAGGCAGTACTCGAAGACAATGGCTTGAAGGAATTCATTGACAAGGATGTTCCTAAGCCAGATGCTACAGATGCTGCAAATCTTGATGCATGGCAAAAGAAAGTGGCAAAAGAGAGAAGGATCCTATTGGAGGGAGTACGAGACCACATTGTCTGAAACCTCCATGGGAAATCCAAAACATATGCAATGTGGAAGACTTTAATGAATCTATTCCAAAATAATAACAACCATAGGAAATTGGCACTTAAAGATAAACTCAGGAAGATCAAGATGGAGAAGGGTGACTCAATTCCAAAATATCTCACGAAGTTTGTCCAATGTCAGGATGAGCTGGGGAGTGTGGGAATAACAATCCTTGGTGATTATTTGGTGATCTTGGCTCTCCTAGGACTTCCCACAAATTGGCACAGTTATCAAGACTCTGTCAATGGAAGGGGAAAATTGCTAGATTGGGAGTGACTATGGTTGGATTTGGTGCAGGAGGAGTTCAGGTGGAACACCAAAGATGGCTCTTCATCAAAGAATGATAATGAAGAGGATTGTGCTTTGGATTCCAAGGCAAGGAAAGGTAAGGGGAAGAAATTCCATTCAAAATCCGAGTCTAAAGGCAAGAAGTTGGATTTGTCCAAAGTGAAGTGTTTTCACTATCACGAACATGGAAATATCGCTACTAACCATTTGCATAAGAAGAAGAACAAGAAGGTTGTTGGAGCTTCAACTGGTGAGGCCCTTGCCTCGCAATTTGAGCTTGAATTCTCCTTGATCGCATGGATGGCTTCAAGTGCATTGGGATCGGTGTGGTATTTGGATAGTGGCGCTTCTTTCCACATGACGGGAGATAAGGATATTTTCAGTGACTTGGAGGGGAGAGATCTCAAAATGCCTATAGAGATGGGCGACGATGGATGATACAATGTGACTGGAATTGGTACCATTACCTTTCAAAGGGATTTAGGTAAACCATTTCAATTGAAAGATGTTATGCATGTTCCAAGTCTGAAGAAAAACTTGGTCTCAGTCGCAATGTTGGAGGGCAGAGGCTATGACATTGTTTTCAGTGATGTAAAAGCTTTCCTATGACATAAAACAACGAGTGAAGTCAAGAAGATAGGAATTCAAGTTAAGAATATCTACAAGCTGGATGTAGATGATTGTGTTACCATGATGGGCAAGGCAGAAAAAGTTGTGAGCCAGGATGAGGGTGAATTATGGCACAGGTGATTGGGCCATCTTCATCATGAAGCCTTGAAAATCATGCAACAAATATCTACTGGACTTCCAACAGGAACACTTGCTCAATTAGATCAGTGCAAGGGTTGCACCATGGGGAAGTATGTAAAGTACACCTTTCATGAAAAGGAGAACCGTGCTTCGGTGATCCTAGAGAGAATTCACACAGACATGTGTGGACCATTCTCGGTTTCTTCAACAATAAAACATAAGTATTATGTTTTTTTTTGATGAATTTTCTCATAAATGTTGGATCTTCTTCATGCAGAAGAAGGATCAAACATTCTCAAATTTATGTGAGTTTAAATAATTGGTGGAGAAAGAGTCAGGGAAGCAAGTGAAGTCTTTGAGGAGCGATAATGGTGGAGAATACATCTCTAACGAATTCAAATACTTCTGCAGCAAAGAGGGAAATTGAAGAGAACTCATAGGGCCTCATAACCCACAACAAAATGGAGTCGCGGGGAAGAAGAACAGAATGATTGTGGGTGCAACATGAGCGATGTTGCATGATCAGGGCCTACCAATGCATTTGTGGGTGGAAGCATGAAATACTGCGGTTTATGTGAAAAATCGTTGTCCACATAGAGTACTTTGCATGAGTACACATGAAGAAGCTTTCACTGGCAAGAAAACTGATGTTTCTCATTTTAATATTTTTTGCTCATATGTTTATGTGCATGTGACCAAGAATGCCAGGCAGAAACTAGAGCCGACGGCTGAAGTTTGGATATTTGTGGTGTACATAGAAACACCCCATAATTATCGTTTGTATTTTCCTAGCAATAAGATGACTGTTATTTGACGGGATATAAAATTCGATGAGGGGAAATCCATGTGGTTGTCGCTTGAGAGGGAGCTATACTTGCATGCAAAGGAGGAACTGTTGGTTCCCAAAGATGAGTCTCAAGATGTGGATCAGACACATGCGGAGGTTCATGGAGTGGAGGAAGCCACTCATGAAGAGCCATCCATCAAAAATGGCAGAAAGCGCACCACGAAAGTTGATAGATTGAGACTAGATGTTGCACATAATGTAGGAGCCCCTACTTCACAGCATAGATAGAGACAATATCCTGATCAATTTACTAGATACATGGCTCTCATGAGAAAATGTATTGTGAATGAACCATCTTCCTTTCAGGATGTAATTTAGGATCCCACTTGGGTTGATGCAATGGTGGAAGAGTATGACTCCATTGTCAAAAACAGTGCATGGGAAATTGTCCCAAGAACGGTTGACAAATCGGTGGTAGGTTCGAGATGGATCTACAAGGGTAAGATTTTAATCATTGTTATTTATGTTGATGATTTAATACTGACTGGTAATGAGCAGTTGATACACTCATGCAAGGAGGACCTTGCAAAGGAGTTCGATATGAAGGATATGGGCCTCCTTCATTCTTTCCTTGGATTGGAAATATGGCAGGGAGATGGTGAAATTTTTGTGTCTCAAGGAAAGTATGCAAGGGAGATACTGGGTAATTTTCACATGGAGGACAACAAACCCATGGATACTCCTCGTCCAGGAAACTGGAAGAAAGAGGATACTACTTCTGGAGAGGTAGTGGATGCTACTGTCTATCGACAATTAGTGGGTTCGCTAATGTATCTAGTGAACACGAGACCGAACATTTGCTATGCAGTTAACCAACTAATTCAAGCGATGGTTAAGCCTACCAAGCTCTTTTGGAAGGTGGGTAAGAATGTCCTGAGATACCTGAGGGGCACATCTGAGTATGGCTTATGGTATAGATAGATGGATGAGGTGAAATTGTATGGCTTCACAGATGCATATTAGGTGGGCAACCCAATGGATATAAAGAACACATCAGGGGGGATCTTTAGTATCGGATCTACAATTGTTTCTTGGTACAAAAGGAAACAAATATCCATGGCACTCAGTTCAGCAGAAGCGGAATACATGGAAGCAATTCAAGCTGCATGTGAGTCTATCTGGATGAGAAAGATCGTGGTTGGTTTGTTTGGTTCTCATTTAGATCCGACAGTGATTCATTGTGATAATCAGAGTTGCATTAAAATATCGATTAATCTTGTGTTTCATGATAGATATAAGCATATATATATATGGTATAATCATATAAGAGATTGTGTGTAGTGGAAGATCATGTTCCTTCAGTACATTCCAATGGAAGATCAAGATGCAGAAATTTTGACGAAGGTGCTCACTAAGAGAAAATTTGAATACCATAGAGACATGATCGGGCTGAAGGATAATCCCTCTCTTGTTGAGAGGGAGTGTTGAGATTCAACAAGAATATCCTAGTCAAAATTATGCACCTACACTAGGAAGCAGCCTCGGGCTATTTTTAGGTGGAAGTCTATTTTTAGATGGTGAGAAAATTCTATTTATAGATGATGTCTATTTATAGATGGTGAGAAAATTCTATTTATAGATGTATGTCGACTATTATTATCCCTTAACAATAGTTGGATAATAAATATTAATCTATTCTCAATGAGCACTTGGAAATAGTTAATTGAAGTGGCAAATCAGTTAGATATAGAAGATTCGAGTTCAAAAGTTGACGCATGGGACACGCAAGTCGAATTAGTTGTAACTGAGTGATTCAAATTTGTAACAAAGTTGGATGTGTAGTTATGTGAGTTGTGAAGTAGTTTAACTCAGTTAAGTGAGTTAAGCTCAGTTGTACTAGTTGTAACTGAACTTACACTAGTGAGAGATCAGTGGATTAATTATTAATTAATTCATAATCAGTGATCTCACATGCAGCTGAAGATTTACCACTGTTAACTACATGCATGTCAGATCCAGTGGAGACCCAGTTGAGATAACAGGTGGAAGGGATAGTTTGACTATCAATTGTTACATTAGAGAGTGCACTCATTCCCATGAGGAATGCATATCCTAGGAAAGAGGAATTCATTCATTTTATGGATTCCCATTAGTAGGGATTGCGCAGAGGAGGCATGTTGTCTAGAAGCAGTAAATTGACACATGAATTTGTCAATTTTTGTATGACAGTGTGAGATGATTGTATATTGTACTGAGAGCTCTTGGATTAGAGTTTTTTAGGATATTGTTTCATGATCCATGATATATACACAATATATGATAGTGGGGTTTTTAGCTTTATTCTTTCCTGGAAAAACATCTGTGTTATGTATGATTGACCTTTCTTCTTGATATTGCAATTGGAAATCGTGTTTTAAATTATGCAAGAATATTTGTAGAAGTGATTTTGTATTTAACAATGGCATATAATTGTTAGATCAGGAGAATCCAGGCAATACATAATTTGTATTAAAATTTATACATTGATGATGTGCACCTACCCTTTTTCATTCAAAGTATTATTTCCTTAATCCATGAAGAAGATGGAAGAATTTTTTTTCCTAGAGAGATGAAACTATGGAAATTTCCCTTAAAAACCCTAATTTATGGAAGTGTCGCATGTTGCACCACTGCAGCATGCGACACCCTTAAGTGTCCCATGTTGCACAACTATAGCATGTGACACCCTTAAGTGTCTCATTTTGCACCACTGCAAACTATGACGGTGTGACATGTTGCTAGTTCATAGTGTGCGATATTCTTCATAAAAAAGAAAAAAGAAGAAATTTGAGAAGTTTCAAGAATAGAATCTTCAAGGATTAGGTGTCCTTTGATCGGTTTGGATCTCACATGTTTCCCTGATTTGGTGAGATTCTAACCTATCATCCTAACCTCCTCATCTCTTCCTCTTAAATATATAAATGGAGACTTCTCTCATGAGGAAAGGCTAATAGCGAAGAGAAAATAATGAATAGTGGTCAATCATGGATTTAGCTTCTGCAACTTTTAACCTAGATGGGATGGTATCAAACCTATGGTGTCATAAATCATAGAATAAAAGGGTGTGTTTTGGACAAAGGAATCATCAGGATGGAATTGACAACATCAAAGCCCTGGTTGTAATCTCTTCCATTATTATTAATGCAATAATATATGTTATTTCCCACAAATTCTATCCATTTTAGGTTATCTTTGTTGCATTTATCCTTGATCATTTTCATAGGTTTTAACAAATTATAATTTTTTTTCTTTCTATCTTGTTGGCTTGTATTTTCTTATAGGTTATTAGCCACAAGTCTTAGGATGGAGCTAGAAACTACAACTAGCGAGGACAAGCATTGATTAAAAGGTGTAAATTCTTTCTAGATAGTATTTTTTATTACATAAACCTATGGAAAGTTATATGCTCTACCATGTTTTGTTCTAGTCTTGGTTTTTGAGTCTAGGGACATCATTTTGTGTCCACATAGATTGATTTTTCCGACAACAACATGAAAAAAAATGACAAGTATTGTCATTGAAAACAAAAGAAGGTTGAGAAGTAGACAATTGGTGATGAACATCATTCTAGTATCACAGGATTTGACATTGATGCCAAGGGGGTAGAAAAGAATGATAAAACAATTACTCATTGTTAGGGGAGCATTTTCTTTTACAATGTGTTGCCATCAATGCTAAAGGGGAATATTGATGGAAATATCATGTTGGCATTGATGTCAACATGAAGAAAAGAAGTACCATAGTGGAGTATCACATGGAACTGAAGTAAAATCTACAAGAATATTGAGTTATAGGAACACAGTGGACTATCATAATATAGGGGATCAACTGGTCAAGTGCTTTGAAAGAATGAAAGAATGAAAATAAAAGAGTGAAACAATTTCAATTACTACATTGGTTGGGTTGAGTTTTCCTGGTGACTGTATATTCTGTTGAGACAAGATCGTGATGAATATAACTAATACTGGCGAGTCACCCTCTTGAATACTTTCTTGTGCACTATCATTTCAGAGTGTATACAAAGGGAATTTTGTTGATGCAACATCGAGAACCCTTGAGTTTGTCAGATCAACATGGTAGTCAATATTTCATAGAAAGTTTTGGTCATCATTTTTTCTAGGCCAAAGTTGGATGACCCTTCAAATCCAAACAATTTCCAACAGCCACAAACGGTTAGATCCACTCAGGAAATCGATTGTTGAATAAATTTTCATTGATTTAAAAGGTTAGTAAATGATCAAATACATGTCAAAGGTTGGTAAGTGATTAAATATAAATGCGACCTTGGTATCACTTTAATAAATACAAAAGTGGAAAATTTAAGTGGAAGTGAAGTTTATGCAAAAGTGGAAATGAAAGAAGACTAAATATAAATATGACTTTAATAAATTCAAAAGTTGAAAAGTTAGGTGGAAGTGGAGTTTACGTAAAACATGAGTAAATATGAAAGTGGAATAAAGAAAAAGGTAAAAGTGAAATTGGATTAAAGAAAATGATAAAAGTGAAAGTGGAGTTAAAGAAAAAAGGAAAAGGTGAAAGAGCACATGGTATGTGGACATGGTATTTGCAAACCATGGTGGTATTTAGCTATGGTATGGTAAAAAGTGAATTCAATTGTGATAGTCAAAATCTATTGACCTAATTGAAAACGTGACTAAACTATCTAAAAGACATAATGGTTCATTTACATTGTAATAATTAAAATAATATCATTAATATCTTATATTGAAAAGACACATACTTATAATGAAGAGATACATTCCTATATTGAAGAGGTGTAATTGTTCAGTTGTACATGACCATTGGAATATTATATAAATGGAAATTTGTGTTGAAGGAGAATGTGTCTTT
>ML870848.1:0-13930 GCA_009831015.1 Picea engelmannii | reverse complement strand
TTGCGAGCAAGTGTCCTCAAAAATAAGTTTTCTTAGTGCGCCAGAGCGGGATGTTACATACACCCCCTCTTGGTCTAAACTTCGTCCCGAAGTTTCTCAGTATAATGCCGAAATAAAATTACCACAGTATCATAAGCACCACAGTATCATAAGTCTATCTATCAAACAAAAATGGAAATTGTTGGCGCATATCATATGCGTCCTCCCAGGTTGTTGAGTGCGGACTATAACTGTCCCACTGGACCTTGACCTGATCTACCATTCGACGTCGTAACTGTCAAACGCGATGATCTAAAATGCGGACCGGCTCATCCATGAGCGCTCCCTCGTCCGATACCTGCAAGGAACTCACGTCAATCACGTGTGTAGGATCACTAATATAATGTCTCAAAACAGATACATGAAAAACATCGTGCATATGCCTCAAAGAATCAGGCAAGGCTAGTCGATAGGCCACAGGCCCCTTTCTCTCCACAATCTCGAAAGGTCCCACAAACCTAGGAGAGAGTTTAGCTCCCTTTCCAAACTTGATCGAACTCTTATATGGTTTACCCCGCAAGAAGACTCGATCGTCGACCTCGTAACTACGGTCGACTCGGTGCGCATCGGCATAACTCTTATGTCGATCCTGCGCTTATTTAATCCTTTGTCTTATGGTTTTCATTTTCTCCTCCATTTCTTGGATCGCTTCTGGTCCCACCAGGACCCTATCCTCAAGCCGATCCCAACTCAAGGGCGTCCGACATGGTCGCCCATAAAAGAACTCAAAAGGCACCATCTTAATGGTGCTCTGGTAACTGTTGTTGTAAGCGAACTCTACTAGAGGTAAGAATTCCTCCCAACATTTTTGTTGGTCCATCACGTACATGCACAACATGTCTTCCAAGGTTTGGTTCATACGTTTTGTCTATCTGTCCGTCTCTGGGTGATACGTAGTACTAAAGTTAAGTTGGGTTCCCAAGGCCTCTTGGAAACTCGTCCAAAATCATCCAGTAAATATCGATCCTCGATCGGATATAATCTTTTTAGGCACACCATGTAGCCTCACAATCTCACTGATGAAAACTCTCGCTATGTCAGGTTCCTGATACATCGTACGCACAGGAATAAAGTGAGCACTCTTCGTCAGAGTGTCTACTACTACAAAAATCGAGTCGTGTCTCCTTGCCGTCAGTGGAAATCCAACAATAAAATCCATCGATATAACTTCCCATTTCGATTTCGGAATGGCATGTGGTTGAAGTAATCCTGTCGGGTGTCTATGTTCAGCCTTTACCTGCTGACACTCGAGACATCTAGCCACAAAGTTGACTATGCCGGCCTTCATTCCCTTCCAGAAGAATAAGGGTTTAAGGTCTGCCCTCATCTTCATAACTCCTGGGTGAGCCATGTAAACTGCTCTATGAGCCTCGCTCAGGATCAACATCCTCAACTTGTTGCTTAGCAGTACGTAAATCCGACTTCTAAACCTCAATAAACCATCGCTATCAAATGAATATCCCTCATATCATGGTACCATCATTGTGTTTTGTCCGATAAAATCCTTGACTTCTTTGTACCAGTCATCATCACGCTGTAAGGTGAGAATCTTCTCATGTAGATTCGTCTGAAGAGGTAACACCGAAAAAGTGTGGTCTCCGACTCAAAGCATCAACTAGTCTGTTCACAGTTCCCTTTATGTAAGTAATCTCGAAGTCGTACTCGCTAAGCAATTCTGACCAACGCTGTTGTCGCGCGTTCAGGTCACTTTGCGTAAAATGTGTTGTAGTCCACAATGATCAGTCCTTAATTCAAATTTTCATCCAACAAGGTAGTGTCTCCAAACCTTCAAGCCATATACGATGGCTAGTAACTCCAAATCGTGCGTCGCGTAGTTCTCCTCATGCCTTCTCAGCTTCCTCGAAATGTAAGCAATCACTCATCCGTCCTGCATCAAGACTCCGCCTAAACCTTCCTTGGATGCGTTGGTGCATACCAAGAAGTCTGCGTCCATGTCAGGGACCTTTAGTATCGGCGCTGTTGTCAACAACTCTTTAAGCCTTCGAAATGCTTCCGTGCATTTCTCAGTCCAAACAAACTTCTTATTTTTCTTTTGCAATTCCGTGATCAGATTTGCTATCTTCGAAAATCCCTCGACAAACCGTCGATAGTATCCTGCTAAACCCATAAAACTACGCACTTCTGTGACATTCGTCGGTGCAGGCCATTCCATAATAGCCTCAACCTTGGCTGGATCCATGGCGATACCTTCGCCGGATATGACATGCCCTAAGTAGTGAATCCTCGATTGGTAAAAAGAGAATTTGGACAACTTCCCATACAATTTGTGTTCTTGTAAACATTGTAGTACCAAGCACAAGTGCTCGTCATGCTCCTCCATCGTCCGAGAGTAGATCAAAATATCATCAATGAATACTTGGACGAACTTGTCCAAGTACTCGTGGAACACCCCGTTCATCAAACTCATGAATACCCCTGGGGCGTTTGTCAGTCCAAATGGAAAAACAGTAAACTCGTAATGTCCAAATCTCATCTTAAAGGCGGTCTTAGGGATGTCATCCTCCTTGATCCGTAACTGGTGATACCTGGATTGCAAATCGATCTTGGAGAACACTCTCACACCCTTCATTTGATTGAATAGATCATCAATTCTAGGTAAGGGATACTGATTCTTGATCGTATCCTTGTTCAGTTGACGGTAGTCAATGCAAAGCCTCCATGATCCGTCCTTCTTTCGTATGAAAATAATTGGTGCACCCCACGGTGACACACTAGGACGTATCAGTCCCAGGTCCAACAACTCCTTCAGTTGCATTTTCAACTCTTGCAACTCCGGGGTCGACATCCGATAAGGCATTCTTGCTATCGGTTCGGTTCCCGGTTTCAGGTCTATGGTAAATTCTAGTTCCCTTTCCGGCGGAATCCCAGACAACTCCTCTGGAAATACGTCTGCAAACTCCTTCACCACCGGAAGGTGTTCTAGACCTTTCGCTACTCCCTTCTCGTTTAGCGCAAGGATCTCATAAAGTTTGCACCCCTTGCGCATACTCTTCCGTAACTGTAAGGAAGAGACGAACCGCAGGGAAACTCCCTGGTTCCTTCTTACAATCACACGTCTCTGTCCTTCGTCATCAACCAAGCTCAACTATTTCGTCTTATAGTTGAGTATCGCCTCATGCGTTTCCAACCAATCCATACCGATCACAACGTCATAAGATCCTAAGATCGTGACGTACAAGTTGACCCTCGTGACAAACTCTCCCAGGTTAAGGGAACAACCCGTAACCTTTCCTCCAACCTTCTGTTTGGCTCCCGAAGCCATCTCCATGAAGCTAAACTCATCTTGTTCGACTGCCTTTACCTTAATCCATTTTAGCGCTACCCCAGAAATGAAACTCTCAGTAGCTCCTGGGTCTATCAAAATACTAAGGGTCTGGTCAGTGACAGTACCTGTCGTCTCGAGCACAGTCAACTGGTGCTCTGCCTGGCGGTTATTCACCGCTGCATGAATCCGATGGGCCTTGCCCATATCTCCCACTGTAGTGGGTCCGTCTGATCCAGATGCCTTGGTCCTCTCCATAGGACAGTTGCGCTGGTAGTGTGTCTCCCCACACGTCCAACACCCCTTCTTCAACCCAGTAGTCCTGGTACCCGAAGTAGAAGATGACTTCCCACTGGCCTGAAACCCTGGTCTGTTCTGCTGAACAGGCCTAAACTGCTGTTGCTGTGGGAGACGCTACTGCTGGTGCTGTGGTCCTCGATAAGGTGTCCATTGTTGAGGTGGCGGTCGTCGGGGTGTAGCAAAAGTGGATCCCCTCTGGAAGCCACGATGTCCCGGTGTATGTCTCGCTGGTTTCTGATGTCACGACGTACCAGATGAACTCTGCCCTGTAGGTCTCGCTGGAGTCCTGGTCTAATCCCCACTGATAAGCTCCTCCTCTGCTATGAGGGCCTTTTGGACAACGTCGTGCAAGGTTTGAGGCATCAATATCCTAGCCTTTGCACGTAGACTGTCGTTAAGGCCAAACACGAACCTGTTGACTTTGAGCTTCTCAGTGTTAAGGTGCGGAACATACCGGAGCAGCTCCATAAAACGTGCCTCGTACTCGGGCACCATACGACCTCCCTGTCGTAACGCGTTGAAATCATTGAGCTGACGCTCAATGAATTCCTCTGAAAGGTACCTCTCTCGGAATCGTTCCTCAAACAGTTCCCATGACACGTCTTCAATGGCCATGTTCAGCTGTGGTAGGAGCGTCTTCCACCATAGAAGAGCTCTCCCCTTCAGTTGAAAGACCGCCATGCAGACCTTCATGTTGGAGGTATAATCGCGAAGTGCAAAGCACATCGCCATATTCTCCAACCATGCCTCGGAGGCTGCGCTGTCCGGGGCACCAAAGACCTCGGGAAATTTTACCTTCTCAAGTTCACGGTGAATGCTACCTGTAACAGCCGGTGCACATGGCGGAACCTCAGGGGGTTCCAGTGCCATGGCCTCGTCTCTGTCCAAACGACTGATCAGAGCCTCAGACATGTGCTGAAAGGATCTCATCATCCCAATAACATCACCAATTGCTATCTGCTCCTGTTTGAGAACCTGCTTGCCTCCCTGGGGGTTCGACCCCTCAGGCGTGGATGCTGCTGGAGGCGTCATGCCTCCTCCCCTAGCACCCCGTCGTCTGCCTTTGTGGCATCCTCTAACCATGATTACCTACATGCACACAATCAACTCGATCAACAACAATATAATCAATCTAATCATGTCAACGAAAGCCGTAGTGAATCCCAAGTCGCGGTTCGAACCGGCTCTGATACCATATGTAACGGCCTCCTTGTTACGACAACGACTCCTTAATAGGTGATTTTTTTTTGTGTGTTAAGGTGTGTGCGCGTGTAGAAGTAACAGACACACTTGACTCTACGTCACCACCCGACAACCAACAAGATGCAACCGCGAAGATTACCACAAGAATACAAAGGCGCACAACAAGTAGTTGCAAGCAATGAATGACCAAAGACATAAGGTGCACACAAGTACTGCAACAATAATGACCAAGGACATAAGGCGCACTACAGGTAACTGCAACAATAACGACCAAGGACATAAGGCGCACAATGCAAACACTTAACGACATACTGGGTTATGCACAGTTAGAACACAGAGGGAAGAATCCATAGTAGTAGGTCTTACTATTTCTGCACAGGAAAGCAGGGCGTTTAATCTTAGTTCTCTGCTCTGGAGAGAGAGAAGGTCAGGCAGAAACTAGTAATCCCCTCAGGTGTGTCACAAGAGTGGAAACCCTTCCTTTAAAGGGCCCGAGACTCTTGATACGGCACTGGATTCTTTACACCGAAAAATCACACACAGACCTATATACTAAGGCTACAAGGAGGTTTCTATATCCCGCCTGATGCAGTAGACCAGGCAACAAATTATTACAACCCCGCGCCACAATAGACAAAGCAGCCACGTATTCTACGGAATATGAAAGACCAGGACTGAGACAACGACCACCAACATTTATGACAAGGAAGTCTATGACTCAACAGTGATTGGTTATTAGCCCCCTTTTCCATTTAATTTTAGTAACCTCCGAGTGCATTATCATAGGGCAAATCGAATTAGATTATTTCCCTGAGTTTAAGGGCCTTACCCTTAGTGTTGAAAATGAAAAGAATTAACTGTCCTTACAATAATTTAACCTCATCATTACATTTATAATACCACCTCATTGTAAACAAGATCGTTACGTTCCTGTGTTATCATACCTACTACAATACTTATATTGATACTACAAACTTGCAATTAACTAATTATTAATGCAATTTGGACAACATTTCCCCTTTATAACATTCAATAAATAACAATTAATGAGAAATTGAATAACCAAACCATTCTACGATAAATTATAGTGCCAATCATCCACACCTATTCCAATACTCACATATTAAACTAACAAGAKATTGGTGGTGAGGTACATGCCATTTCACATTATCGCAATAACTTAGTATCTTAGAATAGCCCCCAAAATGAATTGATATGCTTCTAACCTTGACAGTACCGGTTAATTCACGTTCCTATAACCTTACTCTAACATATTAAGGACAAACGATCAATAATTGAAAAAGAGGAAAATGAGGAAAAGTCATTTAATATTATTTTATATCAACCCATTGTACACCTATTGCATCACATTACAAGATATATACATATAAATATATATAAATATATATATAAATATAAATATATAAATATATTATTGCATCACATATTTTTATAATGTAAATACTTCAGATTCAAATTTAATTACTTAGTTGGTTTATATATTAAAAATATATATTAATATTACAATCTCGATCTACGTTACAGCTACTCTAGTGACCTGTACTCTTTTGGGATTTTCAAAAACCTAAGGTTGAAACAGTGAGATCATGCGATCTGGAGGAGAATAATAAAAGTCAATACTACATAAAGGAATGGAAGACCTGTTAACAAAGGGTTTTGGTGATTGGGTTACAGCTGCATAGGTGTCGGAATTTATAATGTAATATAGTTCTGGTTTGAGTGATTAAACGGCCTTGGTCCCACGGTAATAGAATGATTACTATGCCTAAGAAATCCATGCACACTGGCTACACAATCGTAATTAACGAAGGAACGATTCAGAAAATTTTCCAACAGTCAAATAGAGGACACGTATTTATTAGATATCGATGAATCAATAGCTGGCAAGCCATAACCATAAATTCGCCTTGAAAATAAATGACCATGACTGCCGAGCTGTCTAGATCACCACGCTAGTCAGATAGCTGTCAGAAAGGGTAAGGACGGGCATTAACGTAGACAAAGGTTTTAATTTTCCAGCACGCAGTCGAACAGGACGCAGGACTAGAACTCAACGCAGATACATTAACCATCAATCACTAAGGAGCATACAAGATGAAGGCTTATTTCTATCTCAGATCCAGAATATTGAATACCTGTTGAAGTCCAATGACAGCCCAGGAAGGATGAATTGAGGTAGAGAGGAAAGGAGATCAACTGGTCCACGCCCCAGAGAAAGAAATCAATTAATTGGATCGATTCAGGGTTAAGATATTTAGGAGGCAGAACCGGTGAACACCCAGGAAATTCTCAAATCATCAACAACAATGAGATGTATCCCGCAAGGTTACTGTATCGATCTGGGCATTTTGATGTCGATTTGCAATGTTGCCCTAACATGGAAAATTCTGGGTGCCTTTAGGTTCTGAGTCGTTTCGGTTTGTTGTAGTTGTACTCACTATAGCAGAGGATGCAGGTTGTCCTTCTATCCTTTTAGGTTTAGGTTTACCTTGAATTTTGCAGCATGGTTACAACCATGAAGGCGCAAGAACACTGCTTGGCGGTGACGCTCAGAGAGAGAGAGAGTGATCGACTGGCCACAAGGAAGCCAAATCAGCGTGGAAAACCATAGATGTGGGGTGATCTAATATGAAGGTGTCATCCTTCAAGGAGAAGAGGCAACGAGGTCATATTCGTTGGCCCAGTAGTGGAAAACACTAGTAGAGAAAATAGCACACAACAACCACCAGAGTGATGCCCTTCTCTAAACCATAAAATTGCGCTATCACTACACTACCTTGTATCTCAGATGATGGAAACTGTAAGAGGGGTAAGTTCTATATATATAAGTGAGACTCTTGAGGAGGAAGGTAAAGTTGAAGTCTCACACTTAACTGAGTTTTATCAGATAAAAAAAAAGGGTGAGTTTTCTAAACTGAGTTTATTAAATAGAAATGACAGATGCAATTTTAATCACAGAGTAAATATAAATGGCCATCGAATCCATTTACGACCAATATTCTGATACCCACATAATCCATAATGCATACTATTCTATCAAATCACAAACAAACCATACCATTGCCTTATCTCCCGCTTGATGACGTCTGTGCGCTCCGCGTTGCTCCTACTCCGTGCGGCTCCCGCTTGCCGACCGTAGAGACTACACCGGTACCTCCCAGCCAAATGCTAGGGGTACTCTGCTTCCCCCTTAGCCCCCCGAGCCGCAAAGGGGCCACACATAGTCTAGACAGTAACCTATCTTCCCAGCTCGCCTCCAAGGCTAAGATACCACTCAATCAGCTGAGAAAATCCCCAACTCCTCACAAGAAATTAGTCTAGTTTGCAATTTTGGCAGCATAACCATACCTCATAGATGATCCCCTTTTTCCCCCTTCTCCCTTTCTTTTATCCTCCCTCCAAACCCTAAATCATATTTCTTTTAAGTTTTTAATGAAACCCTAAAATTTTCTCTCTTTTACAAGTGTCACGCATCCCTACCCTTCTCCATAAATTATTTTATTTTTCTATAAATTAGAGATTATGGAATACACGTCAATTTGTTTATAATAAATATATATTACTTTATTTTTCCTATTTACAAGCATGTTATTCATCATTTTAATTTATCATCATCCATAATTTTAATTTATCATTAACATATATATATATAGGTTAATAAGAGATTAAAGTGATGACAAACATGTATGTGGGAAAAGTAGATATATAACATAGAAGAGGAATAATGAGAAATTAAGGGGATGGATGGTGATTTAATAATGTGAAATGGACATGTAAATGGGAAATGGATACTAGAAATCAAGGTGATGGGTGATAGTTTAATAACGTAGACAGGGATAAGGAGAGGATAATGGTCTTAGTTTTTTTTTTTTTTTTGGAATTTTCTTTATGTTATACTACATAGGTGATGTCATTCTCCCACCAGTTAGGAACTAATTTCTTCTTGTAAAATTTTAAAACTATTAGATTTGCTTTAAATCTTACCCTCGTCATCGCCCTAAGAATTTTATGAAGACCAACTATTACTTAGGTGGGTTTTTGTTTAATTTGTTATTTTTATTCCAGGGTCTGCTCTTAGGGTTAGACTAAAATTTTACCCTAACAGTTTTAGACTTAGTACTAGATTCTGAAATGGGCATCACTGAGTTAGGGAAGTTGTTTAAGAATCTCTTAAGGCATTATTGTCTTAGGGATATTTAGGTTTGTTTCCTTCATCCACATCAATGCGACATGCCCTTCAGGACGCACCACATGCTCCAAGGGTGCCACTCGCCTTGTTCATATCCTTTACGCGACGTGCCCTTCAGGATGCACCACGTGCTCCAAGGGTGCCACTCGCTTCTTGTTTTTCTTTTGTGCGACGTGCCCTTCAGGATGCACCACGTGCTCCAAGGGTGCCACTCACCAACTGGACTGATTGGTAGAAATCTATAACCCCTGGAGTCAACACTCCGCCAGGTGAACTTGTGGGAGACTAAGGGTTCTAAGGAATAAGGCCCCCACCTTATTGCGCGCCCGTTAGAATCATCGTGAGCGACTATCGCAGTCTGCCCTCACGACATCGTGGATCCTCTCGAACTAGGTAATCGTTAACCTACAGTTCGAGCCATGGCGGGAGTGCTAGTAGGCGGTGGCAGGGCTGCTGTCCACCCCTCTCCCTCAACCTCTCTGCAAATCATGTGTGGCCCCTTTACTCCATATGTGAGTTTGGTCGGCAAGTTATCATTAGCCTGCATCATCAACAATCATGTCAGAAATGTCAACATCAAATCATCAAATCAATGAAACATCACAGTAAATATATCAACCCAAAATCACACTCCCTGACTCAGTCCGGAGTCCAAGCGGGTTCTACCGATGCCTCTGTATCCTCAAGGTCAAAAACCCTGCACACTCAATAAAACAGAGTCAGCAACACCTGTGTCAATCAAAACTAGTAAAACATCATGTCGTCTATCAATCGCATCATAATCAAGTATAAATGGTTTAACATCACAAAATTCCAGATCACTTGCGAGAAAGTGTCCTCAAAATAAGTTTTCTCAGTGCGCCAGAGCGGGATGTTACACCATCGTGCCAAAACAAAGCATATGAAAGAGAAAAAAAAAAAAAACATATAATGCTTCACAACTCCCGGAGTTCGAACAAACCTATAGCCTACCTATGGGTGTAATTAAAGACAAAGTAATGAACTAAGCCAATACAATTGAAGACAAAGTAAATTGAGAAAATTAGCCATTCTTAAACCTGATAGAGTGCAAATGCAAGCAGTTTTGATATTTGCAATGTGAACTTTCATCCATCTCAAGAACTAAGATTTTTCCCCTTAAGCATTGGAACATAATAGCAATTACCATTTTGATCATCCAAAGAAAATAGAATAAAACAATTTACTTTTTCTCGTAGCCGAGTTCATAAAGATGGATATACTTCCAAATAATTCCTAGAGAAGTAACAAAGTAGATATAAATGCTAAAGCTAGAATATTCTGTCATGTTATTTCCTCGATCAATGGTACATTGAACTGCAACTATAAAATAACCATGGTATACCATAGACGAACTAGTTATATGACAACTGAAACTGTGAAGGATGACACAGGAGCATCATAGGCTACAGTAATTTTTTTTGGACTACTTGTTTTATATTCTATGTTTCTAGATTTAAGTTGTTTTCATACAAGTAGTCAATGTCATTGGTCACATGGTTATGCTATGGTGTTGGCATGTCTACTATCAGAAAATGCATACATGCAGATACACACATATACAAGAGAGAGAAAGATATTGCATTGTTATAATTCCAAGATATGATGTCTAATTACATAGTCACAGTCATGAGGTGAGAGACATACATTATGTAACTCCCAAGTCATAACTTATAACAACCAATCTATGACTTAATTAAATTGAATCATTAAAATGATTTCTCATATGTCTTATTATCATAATGAGACTCTTGATCCTTCTTAAGATTAGTATATTTAATAGCTGGAGGGGTGCCAATGCTTTTTCTTGGTTATTAGAAGCTTTTCCTAATCCCCAAGCAAAAATGATTTCATGATTTCCCTCGAGATCGAAGGCAATCACCCTTGCACCTRCYACCCCTAACTTGAATCATTATTACACCATATCCCAACATTATATTATGAATTTATTACAGAAAAGTACTTCTAAMTTAGTTCTRACATTTTTRTCAGCCTCACAATGGCCACCATCATCAATTTCCAGACTTCATTTATGATCTTRAATAGGCTGAAAAACACATGTACTCTCATAAAAAATGAAATCTTGCCTTAACATCACTTCATTTTTTTTTCTTGAAAAATGCATCATATATTCACATAAATTCATTTACATTAGCAAAACAAAAAAGTACAAGGTTATATACAATGCATCTTAGACATTGGAACAAAATAGCATATAATATCCGCAACCAGATCTGATATAAAAATATGATTTTTGTGGTTGGGAACTTTTGTCAAACACTTCAATGTAGTGCCATGCTACCCTTGGAATGACCTCCTTTAACTGCTGGTCTATTTACCCTATTTGTTGCTATGTCCTCTGCACTTATTTGACTTGTGAATTTCATCAAATAGTTTGTTATCATACCCAGACCCACTATCAAATCCTACCATTTAGTTGTTGTAGCAACTTTAGTATTCTTCTAGCTTATGCATTATGTAAAACAATTCACTCAGATACTAATACTCTACTCTAGATCTCCTTTGTTGCTGCTGTTTGTTTATTATATGGCTTCTGGCTTGGTTTTAATGTTGTGGGTTATAATTGTTATACAAGGTTTAATTACCAAACATGATTTTATTGCATCCAATATAGAAACCATAATCACAAAATGCCAACACTTAAACACACAGTTACAACCAGCAAATAATGCCAACAAGTCAGATCTGAGTTTTAATTATTCTGACCTCAAAACAAAACAAAAATAGAGATGAGAAAAGAGGTTATAAATACTGATGTAGATTCCCAATTTGTTGCACAACAGGGCCTCCAAACCTTAATTCAGAACTGATACAACCACACATAACTCACAAAATGTATTGAAGATTTGGCACTTGAATGATACAGCTTGGCTGGAAAACAGAGATGATGTTTAGAGTTGTAACAACACTTGAAAATCCCCACTATACTGCTGCAAAAATGAGATTTGCCACCCAGAATTCGGCTGCCAGCAGTTACTCGACTCCCTTGGTGAGAAATCATCCTCTCCACAACAACAAATGATCCAACAAGGATATAACATTGCCCAGCCACAAGAAAATTCGCCCAGCAAGATGATTATACAGATCAACCAAGGAAGAACATGCCCTACAAGGTAGTTTCACCCCCCCAATAACAAGAGATTCAACCTACTATCATCATGCTACTGTCATCATGCTACAGGACTCTGTATGCTTGAGAATCTGCTACAGGTCAAAGACCTGAAGGATTGTAGATTAAAAGTCTTCTTGTTTGACATCTAATGTTGCCATTGGCCAACATAATGTTTGAATCTATCGAGGTGTGAATATGATTCTTATTGTGCAACCATCGTTTCTTGTTTAATCACTCAATAAGGTCATCTCAATCGAGCACATACTATCAAGTCAAATGTGAGGATAAAGAACATGGTGCATTCATTTATAGTTAATGATAGGTCCCACCCACAAACATAGGAGAAATATACAACATTGGAGAGATTGACATAGAAAATTAAGGAGGTAGGGTATATGACGGATACAAACTTTGTGTTGCACGATTTGGAGGAGGAACACAAGGAATATGTTATCTGCTATCACAATGAGAAGGTTGCAAGATACATGTTTATATTTTCTATGGTGAAGAAAATTCACATGCAAAATTTATGTTGACAGAAGTAGATATATTTGTGGAAGCGTCAGAGAAATTTGGAAAGTGGAAACATAGTTTTCAACACCTGCGAAGATTAAGATAGAGAAGGCAATTGGATGTCTCACAGAAGACAAAATTTATCTGCAAATTTTGAAAATTTTGTTGAGGAAACACAAATTGGATGATTTGCGACCTGGTTTTGAAGCATCCTTAATGTTCATATTAATGTTCATGTTCTTCCTAATACACAACTAGAGATTGTTAGTGTTCTAGAGCAACCTTTGTATGATGGAGCAGTATGTCATGCTTATTATGAGAGCACAACAAGTCAATCACAACTAAGTAATCAAATTATGGTGAATGAAGTAAAATTGTACATCAAGAGTTTTATAAGTGAGATGAAAAAATGGGACTAACAGGAACCTTGTTCTACATGATATCACACAAGAGCCATCCTTCCATCCTCATGGTGAGAAAATTGCAAATTGCTTTTGGTATGATCAACACCATTGTTGAGACACCTATCTGGATATAATAAATAAAATAAAATAAACTACGTGTGTGCAATGACTTCCATACCACCGTCAAGTTCATCTCCAAGCTTGTTGGTTGGGAATTTGTTGTGCGAGATGCCCACTGCTTGCATCATTTCAACAATGGCCTATGTACCTGAGGGGAATATTGGTAATGTTTTAGAGTAAGTGCAA
Organism: Picea engelmannii; assembly: GCA_009831015.1. NCBI lineage: Eukaryota > Viridiplantae > Streptophyta > Pinopsida > Pinales > Pinaceae > Picea > Picea engelmannii. The sequence goes on along the minus strand of ML870848.1, from coordinate 521 downwards.
TTGACAATCAGAGTGAAGCATATTCTGAGGTATGTTTTTCAGTGGAGGTGTAATACTCCATGGTTTTACAGATTCAGTCTGGATGGGTAATATAGTAAATTGGAAGAGAACTTCCAGATATTGCTTCAGGATTGGGTTCAGAAATGATTTCCTGATCCAGCAGGAAACATGGCTCCATATCCCAAAGCATTGAAGAGTCAGATTACATTGCTGCAAGCAGAAAAGCAGTGTGGCTTAGGAATCTACTCTCCGACTTGTTCAGTTCAGAGCTTGAACCCAGAGTCATTCACTGTGACAATCAGAGCTGTGTAAAGCTTACCGAGAATCCAGTGTTTCATGACAGATCAAAACACATTGAGATGAGATATCACTATGTCCGGGACATAGTTCAGAAGAACGTTCTCAGCATTTAGAATGTTCTGATGACATAATAGACAACATATATTTTTACCAAGCCACTGTCCTTGACAAAGTTTGTATACTTTCGTGACAAGCTTGGTATAGCTGAGAATGCCTCTCTT
>WSFP011447363.1:0-20028 GCA_009831015.1 Picea engelmannii | reverse complement strand
CAATGTACAAGCCAAATTCCAGATTGAATTAGTGAATTTACATAACTTTCTTCACCGATGTCCCATTCAATATGACTTGTCTACTAAATTTTGTATGGACTAAATGAGTTTCCACACATTGCTTCAATAGTATGTCCCAAAGAATTGACCTACCAACCAAATTCAAACTAGAGACAATTAGTTTCCTTAACCTCTTCATCTCTATCTTAGTTAATACTAGTCCCAACTAATTCCTAGATGGAATTAATGAATTTGTTTTACTTTCTTCATGATTATGTATCATTTGATATGAATTCCACACTAAATTCCATACAGAATGAATGATTTTCCACACCATTTTTCAATAACATTCCAAACCCTGATCAATTTCCCCAACTTCATCATCTCTATTTCTTATTCAATATTGATACCAACCAATTTTTTAGATAGAATTAATGAGTTTGTGCAACTTTCTTCACCATCATGTCACATTTAATATGACTTTCACACTAAATTCCATGTAGAGTGAATGAGTTTCCGCAAATTTATTCCATAATATGTCTCCTATAATTGACCTACCAACCAACTTTAAACTAGAAACAAATTTAATCCACAAACTTGCTCCCCTCTATTTTCTAGTCAATATTTCTATTGACCAAACTCAAGATCAAATTAATTACTTTGAACAACTTTATTCACCAATATATCCCATTGAATATGGCTTTCCCACTAAATTTCATATAGAATGAGTGAGTTGAGTCCACATCATTCTTCAATGGTTTGATATACTAGCAAGATTCAAGCCTGAAACAATTAGTTTCCACATCTTCTTCACCTCCATTTCTTAGTCAATACTCATATCAACCAAATTCGAGATAGAATTGATGAGTTTGTACAACTTTCTTCACAAATATGGCCCATTCAATAGGGATTTCCCACTAGATTCCATATAACATGGATGTGTTTCCACACCTTTCTTCATACTATGCACATACAGTCATCCAACCAACCAAATTCAAACTAGAAATAAATAATTTTCCTAAATAACATGTGTACCAATCCTCCATTTCCAATTTAACTTTCTTCGATAATGTCTCAACATCAACTAGTTTCCCTGAGTTGTATTAACATGGGTGGTGTTCAATTTTACACGATAGAGACCCAAGGCCGCCATCATCGAGAATGCAACCGGACAACATTTGGTGGATGAGGATTGTGAAACGTATGGTTACAACGAATGAACTCAAATAAGCCGCTTTCGTTTCATGATCAGTTTTTAAAGAACGAAATGAACTGAAGTGATAGATTCTTTGTGTATTATGACCAGGAGGAAGACTGGACTAAATCCATGTAACCCAAAAACAAATGTGATCTGGGTGGCATTTTCTACAGAAAGCACACGAAACCATGACTATTAAGGCCGAAGTTGAGAAATTATTGAAATATGGATTCATCTATCCCATCCCCTTGACGAAATGGGTTTCTAACATTGTTATAGTCACTAAGAAACAAGGCATCATTCATGTTTGTGTTGATTATAGGGATCTCAATAAGGCTTGTCCGAAAGACAATTACCCTACACCCTTCATCGACCAGATCATTGATAATTGCGCTGGTAGCATGATTTTCTCTTTCATGGATGGATTCTCAGGGTACAATTAAATTGAAATTTTACCCATTGATCATCATAAAACAACCTTCATTTGCCCGTGGGGAAATTTCTCCTAATGGAAATTTCCGTTTGGTCTCAAAAATGCTGGTGCTACATTCCAGCATGCCATGTTATATGCTTTCCACGATATCAAACATATTTCAGAACCTTACCTCGACGATTTACCTGCCCATTCATCCAGTCAATCAGACCACATTGGTCATGTACGGGTTATTTTTCTTCGATGTCGGTTCTACCGTATTCATTTGAACCCACACAAGTGCATCTTTGATGTTGAATCAGGTCGACTCCTTGGTTTCGTTGTCTCCAAAGATGGGATTCGGGTGGATCCCTTAAATATTAAGGATATCCTTGCTTTACCTCCACCTAATAATCTGACACAAATCCAAATTTTGCAGGGGAAAGAAAAATTTCTTCGTCGTTTCATTTGTAACTATGTTGATATTACCAAATGATTTATGCGATTGTTGTAGAAAGACACCCCTTTCATCTAGGATGACACTGTTCAATGATATTTTGATGCTCTGAAGCATGCATTAACCAATACACCTTTGTTACATCCTTCGAATTATACGCAGGATTACATCCTTTACTTAATGGCCTCTACTTCCACTATCGCTATGGTGTTAGTTCAAGACGACCCTAGCAGTGATGAACATGTGATATACTATCTGAGTAAAATTCTATTTGGTCCAGAGCTCTGATATTCACATGTTCAGAAGTTGGCTTTGGCAGTCGTCATAATTGCCCAGAGATTTCGCCATTACATCTTGCTACACACTACCACAATTATCGCGAAATCTAACCGCCTGTATCATATTCTGACATGTCAAGTCCTTGGGGGAAAATATTCCAAATGGATCGTCATCCTTCAGGAATTCGATCTTGAGTTTGCTAAGTCCAAAGCCAAAAAATCCATGGTGTTTGCGGATCTTATCTGCGATCTTCCCCATGATGATGAAGATATCGAGCCTAGAGATTCTCTCCCCGATGAATCTATTTTCCTCATTAACACGTCCGATCCTTTGTATGGAGATATCCTTCTTTATCTCTAGACCCAACATTTTCAGCCCGATATCTCTCGTGAAGAACATTGTATTCATCACCATTCTCGACGCTACCTTATCATTGGTGACACTTTGTATCGCCATGGTATCGATACTATTCTACGACGTTGTTTAACTCATGAAGAGGTTGAACGCATCCTTAATGATTTTCATCTTGGAGAAAGTGGTCGTCACCTTTATGGGATGGCTACAGCTCAGAAAATTTTATGTGTCAGCTACTTTTGGCCCTCTATTTTCAAATATTGCATTGAGGATGACAAATAATGCCCACCCTGCCAAGTTTTTCATAAAAATGCATGCACCCACCCCACTCCACTGCATCCCATTATCGCCATCGACCCCTTTTCCAAATGGGGCATTGATTTCATGCAGTGTAAGCCTACCTCAACCAGGGGCACGGTTATATCATCATTGAAGTTGATTACTTCACAAAATGGGCTAAGGCTATGCCTACCTTTCTGAATGATGATCGTATTACATATCTCTTCTTTTTCAACCACATCATCACTCGCTTTGGTGTTCCATAAGCTATTGTCACTAATCATGAGTCACATTTTCAAAACTAGATGATGAGTGAGTTACATGCCAAGTTGGGTTTTCGCCATGAGAACTCATCCCCTTACTATCCTCAAGAAAATGGACAAGTTGAAGCTATCAACAAAGTCCTTAAAACCATGATTCAATGTATGGTAGGGGAAAACAAAACATCTTGGCACTTACAACTTTTTTCTGCTCTCTGGGCTTACCACACCTCTGTGAAAACTACTACTGGATTCACTCCTTTCCAGATAGTATATAGCATAGAAGTTTTTTTACCAATTGAGTGTGAAATTCCCTCGTTAAAACTCAAAGTAGAACTTCTACCTCACACTTCTACTAAAGAAGAACGCTTCCTACATCTTACTAGGTTGGATGAAACACGTCGTGATGTTGCTCTCGTTAATCAGACGTATCAAAAGCGACTGAAGAGTCAATATGACAAGTCCATCCACCCTCCTACTTTTACAGAAGGAGACCTAGTCCTCATTTATGACCAGGCTCATGATAAGTTAGGGACAGGTAAGTTAGAACCTCTGTGGCATGGTCCTTACATCGTGAAAAGTGTTTTACATAGAGGTGCCTACAAGCTCATTGACTACGACGAAATCTCCCTGGGTGAACCCCAAAATGGGCTTTACCTTAAGAAGTACTATGCATAAGATATCTAGCATGTGTGCTTTGTACACTATTTTATTTTAGTTTTGGTGTGTCTTTTCTCTTGTGTGCATGAGTTTTTTCCTAGACTCTTATACTTTGTCTTGTGATTGCGTGCGCAGATGACATCTTCCCTTCCTATCTTTGTCGGGTTTGCAGATGGTGCTAGTCGACACACCCAGAACATTGCTTATGCAGCTTGGGTCATTTACCACTCTGATGAGTTGGTGAGTTCAGGAGGTATTTGTCTAGGATCAACAACTAACAACATGGCAGAATATCATAGTGTCATCGGACTTTTAACCGAAGACTCCTCCCTAGGTATATCTCACATGATTATTAACCTAGACTCTCAACTCGTGGTCTGTCAACTTAATCAGATCTACGCAATTTGCAATCCTATCCTATTGTGTCTCCACCTACGTGTTCGTCATCTTGAAAGAATGTTTGAATTTATCTAATACAGACACATACCAAGAGGACTTAATACAACTTCGTATTTGCTAGAAAATTATATCATGGATCGATATCTCACGCATAGATGATTTTTTATAAAGGAAATAAATCATACAAAATACATCACATGTATATTAAACGCATCACATAAAGACATTGATATTTGCAAACATCATTTGGCACTAAAAAAACTCGGATTTGTATATATATAGACTGCGTGATAGAAAATGTTTGGTTACATCAAAAAGTACATAGAAGGGAAACAATTTGGGTCCTCATTCCCATAACATCGTCATACAGACTATACAAAAAAAAACATCAGGAAGGTCCTAATCCTCCTGCATCACGTTGTGCTCTAAGTAGCACACTACTGGACATGCCACTTGTCTTAATAGAGAGTTCAAGCTCTCGGGGACTCCCACGATATGTCTTTGTAGATGCAAGGGTACAACCCACCTCTTGAGATGAGGGATACCCATCATGAGACCACAAAGGTTTCTTTCAACCTCCTAGAGACCCCCTGTCGCTACCTCTTGCTCCACTGTTATCTGAGCATATCCACGATGCCCTAGTGCTGGCATATCCACCGAACGTGTTGCTCCTCTGTCTGCACGATGAAACAATTCATCTGTTAAAAAACTCTTCTAAGTACACATAAAATCAATATAATTTAAAAAAAATAAAAAAACACATATGTTACTTTCTCGATGACAGTCCCTTCCAAGCGTTGTTCCACTGTCGCAACCAGTTGGTCTAGCTGCAATCCTTGTCCTTCAGCTTCTTCAAAAATTATGCAGGCTTCATCTTGCACCAGCTGGAGTCTCTGTGTCACTTCCATAACCTTGCCCTGGATAGCAGTGACCCATTGTTCGACTGCGCGTTGCTCCTGTGACCTCTTCGTCTTCTCAACTGTAGTAAGAAACTTCATCTATGCTTGCATGGTGGATGCCTGCTTCTTCACCTCCTAGAGTTGTGCTTCCAATTTCCTCAGCTTTGGATATTTTGTAAGGCGCTCATAGGTATGCGCACTTCGATCACTTAATTTTTAACATTCTGAGGCCAATGCCCTGATTCTTTCTACTCTGTTCCTGACAGCTTCTTCCCTCTGATCGTGCACTTATTGCGGAGTGCTAGGTACTTCCTAGAGTTATAACTCCATTATCCATGATTGAAGTTGTTGAATTTCATCGATGAGCTTCCCCACTTGTATCTCAATTGACTCTGGTTCTGCCTGTGCCAATCCTGTGACAGAGAGAAGTGATCTAGTTACTGCCTCTTTGACCACAATCTTCTCTGGGAGCAGTTGGTATTTTTCTTCTTGTATCTTCGCATTGTTATGCTCAAACTCTTCCTGAATTTCACTTTTCTCCTTCTGTGCAAGTCGAAGTTGCTCTAGGGCCTCCTCCTTTTCTTACTTTAAGGCCTCTGTGGCCTGCTCCTTTTCTTCTTGGGCTCGATGAAGTCGAGCCCCTGTCGCATATGCTAACCTTTTCAATTGGGTGGGCTCATCCCCCAATTCTTCATTTTCCATTGAAGAAGGCGCAGTTGGAACTGCGTGGCTCAAATGGATAGCTCACTGGATGTCCTTGAGCTCCTTCTCTATTCTGTCGTACATCGACTCCTTATTTTCTCCCTGTCTCTGTAAGATGTCTTTTGAAGCATCCTCTACTGCTGTGATGATGAGATCAATATCATCCACTGTAAGCACATTCTTTGACCGAGGCTTGTTGGCACGAGCCTTCTTTCTTGTCGAAGGTTTCTCTAAGGAAATCTTCCTCTTCTGTGATGCTTCTGTTGTGGTGAGGGGATCCTTCGACGGTGTAGTTTCTCCATTGTCTTGCTTTTCTCCTTCTTCCCCTTCTTCCTTTTGGTTCACTTCATCTCCTCCTCCTCCTGCAGGTGAATCGAGCCTACTTTCATCTAATGTGGTGTCCTCCTCATCAGTTTATATGTCTTGGACTTCATCCTTTTTCTTCTTTTTGTTTACTCTAGTCTGCCCATCATGTTTATCCCGGGTGACCAATTGACTTCCGATGATGTTGGGGTCGGAGAGCTCTGCATCTTCGACCGACAAAAGGAATTATGTTGGTAATTCCTTAGTGATCTCTGCCATGTCTTCATCGATCAGTTTATAATATGACTATAGATCCTCCTTACTTTGATCCCTACATGCGATGATGTATATGAAGTGTCAGTTTGTGTGAAACTTCGCCAATGGCCTATACTGACGGAGTGTATTTGATGTCATTCGGGGGAATGATTTAATGACGTGCTTTATTTGTAGGTAGTAAGCATGGAAGACAACGTTCTACTGCCACTACCTCGCCATATCAGTTGTGTACCACAAGTTGGAGAACCTTACGACCAATGGTTCTGATGGCTCAACTTCCAAGAAGGTTGCTCCTTCCGGCATTTGCCAGGCAACAAATGCGATTAAAAATAGTAACAAAATGAAGTGAAACTCGTATCCTTGGTCCTGCACTCCGTGACAGTCCTTCTCCAACTCATTTATGAGGTAACTTGCCCAGTTCATCTGCATTCCTTTGACACACTTCCCTGCGAGGTCGACTACGAACCTTGTGACTTTTGTCGGATGGTTCTTTCATATGAGATTGCCTTCTATAAGATGACAAGCAAGGCGCACTGTGCCATCTTAGATGGAGGCTACATTGTAGCCTCTCTTCCCCTTCTCTGCATCGCCATAGTCCTCCTTGATGCGCTGTGCCAGGGAGTGATCTAACTTCTTCCCTAGGTAGAACTGTTGAGGGTCTGGTCCCTGCATGATCAGTCCTGTGATCAAGTGGATCAGCGTCGGATCCACAGTCACGCGCCTGTCAAGCCACATATACCCTTTGTGATATCATGAAAGGAGGAGTTTAACGCAAGTGTTAACCTCCTGATGTTGGCCAAAATGGGGGATCTTCATTACTCTCAAGATCGTGGAGAACGTGAGCTCCTTAATCCACTACTGGGGAACTATCTTGGGCTTCTTCCCAGTCGTATTCATGAGGTATCTAGAAGGCGCAAAGACCACATAGTTCTTTCAGTCTCCGAGGTTGAATTCGTTGATCTTGAGAGCTGGGATCCATCCCAACTGGGGTCCAACTGTGCATATCCCCTTCGGGAGGTACGCAGTGATCAACGTGTGCTCAAATTCACGTGGAACACTGTCACGGATAAATGCACCAACCAACGGCGGTATGTAGTCAGGCAAGATCATCGGGATCTGCTTTCGCATTAGCCATATTATTGCAATGTTTTCTTCTTTTCTCAGTCGCGGTTCAGCTAGACCGACGTCCAGTCGAGGGGGATGCTTGCAATCCACCCGTCGACGATGCCTGTATTCCTACAGACATGACTTTCTGAGCCATGAGGTCTATCAAAATCTCCTCTACAGACTTCTCTAGCGCACTATGCTCGCCCGACATTCACACTTGTAATCACGGAGATCAGGTACGCGAACAGACGGATACGATAATCAAACGGAAGATGAGGTCTAGACAACACATTGCATTATGTGATCAATTCTCTGTTAGCTCGGATATCTCAGTTTGCAAGAATTGGTCCCGGTGTAGCATCCGACAGATTAAATAAGCAACGTCGTAATGGATTCCTTTAACAGGTCGGAATGCCTCAATCAATACGAATCGGGCCATTGTGGCATGGTCCCAACGGTCCGATGGAAATCTTTCCGTCAATAACTGTGTTTCTAATTGTTCTAGAGTGTCATTCTAATGGTCAGGACGCCTCCAAAAGTCATATAGCTTCGTCGGGGAGAAGTCCCATTCTGCATGGTACTGCTATTCCGGCGAGGTTCAAGTTCTACAAGCCTGCCTTCTGCGAAGTCTTCTCTGGAACTTCCTACAGTTTTTCTAATTTTTCTTTCTTCTTATTGAGATTTCTTGCCTTCTTTCCTGTGATTTGAGTCTCTGGATTCCTGTTTCCATTTTTTTTCTTATCTTCTCTTAGCATAGTAACTTCGCACTGCTGAGGGTCTTTCAAAGGGTTCAAAGGTAATACCTCTTATCTTACTACTTCCGGGATGAATACAATTATTTTCTGCATGGACAGGTTCTTTAAGTCTTCTTGTCTCCTTTCAACTTTTACATCTAATTCTTTGGTCCTCTGTTGATTCAAATTATCCTCTTGTTCTTCTATTAGTCGCGTTATTTTTCAATATATGAGGCCCCTTAATTCTTGCTTTTTCTATTCTGTAGATTCCTCCTCTGCTTCCTTTCGGATCTGATCTTTCTCAATCCAAGTCTTTCCTAACAAAAGTGGAAAAGGGGGGTTGTTCTCAACAAACTTAATGACTTCAAATTCTTTTTTGGTCGATGTTTCATGAGCAATCATAAGTATATTAGTAATTCTTCCACATAGGGTTTTCATCTTTCCTTTAAACAAACCTATCTTTCCCAATGAAGGTATCATAATAGGCTTTCCCAAAATTTCCCAAGTGCTTTCTGGCATGATATTCACCTGGATTTCCTCATCTAAGACACATTCTATGTCAAAGTCTCCTATTATTGTTTCTATGCGCTGCTTCTCTTTTAAGATCTCAGGTAAACTGATTTTTCTGTGATCATTTAGTGTTTCTTTCATCTGTAATAACATAGTCTCTCACTCTTTTTGGTTTTCTAACATATCTGTAGTCCCTTGGCCTTCTTCATAGTTTTATTGTCTCATGTTCATCTTTTCAACTTTGGCAACCATTCTAGGGAAATCCTCAACTTCATGGCCAATAGCTTTACAACAAAGACAAATAGGACCTATACCAGGGCATTCTTTAGTAAGATGTCCCGATCTCCTGCAATTATAACATGGTGTCAATCCTCTCTTTCTTTTAAATGATCCCCAACCTTTCCTGTACTGCGTACTAGGATCACAGTGCTGGACCTGCAATCTGCAAAGATTCTTTCTAGGTTCTTGCATCCACTTGTTAGTCCAAAAATTCTTTTTATGCATAGGAATAACATATATTTCACTATCTCTATCAAATCTATTCAGATCGACTCTTTCTTCTAACTGTGCCCTTTTTTTCAGACTAGGACAAAATCTATCAAACATACCTAGATTCATACTTTTGAAGAAAAAATTTCCACTTATCTTACCTTTATTAGAGCACAAAGATTTAAGATCTTACCTCTTTTCTTCAGATCTGGTTCCTTTCTTAGCACCAAGTTTTTCAAGTCAAGTCGAATACTATGCACTACAGCAACAGATCTACGCATAAAGCTTTCTATTTTCTTTAGTTCCCAACAATCACAGTTTCAAGTCCCAGCAACGGAACCATTTGTTGGCACATAGGGGAAGACCCAGGGTTCAATGCTTCAACAGTGCACCAACGAAACCCTAACTACCATCCCTTTCGGCAACACCTGTGAAGCAGATGAAGTCTCACCCGAGGTAGAGGCAGAGGGGTTGTAGAACTCAAGTGTCTACAACCTAGCTGGGACATAGATATGTTATTACAACACTTAACATAACACTTAGCTAATCAATATGCATTAGTTCATAAATCCATTCACATTGCAGATTAAACCCTAAGTACAAAACAACGCAGTAATGATCATATCAAACATTTCCAATCACTTAACACATCTCATTAACTCAAATCTAGCATTCATTTACCATCAATATTGCACTGAGCATCCATACATCTATCTAACATATATAAAGATCAGTGCACTAAGAAGATAAACACATAAGCAACATGGGAAATCATTTCACAAAGCACATCAACACAGGATATACGTCGTTCACCGCAGTGTGGGGCTATGCCCACCAACTCTTCTTCTTCTTTATTAGTCTCCTTCAATCTTCTTATAGGCACCAAGCCATCGAGCCAACTTCGCACTGGACAGGTGATCTGTGCACAACGCACTAGCTCCACCTTCCTCAAAATCAGGTCAAGGCACGTAGCCTTACATAGTTTGTTTGCACAAAGCCTCTTACAATCACTTGCACCTAACCCTGCAACTCTTAACATACTTCTTGCACGAAGCTACTAGTCATGCACTAAGTCGAGTCTAGTCCAATACAACACTTAGCTAAACATATCGTGCACATAGCCAACTGGATCTACTTATTACATTGCCTAGCTATTTATTTATACATTTACAAAAAGGCCTAAACATGGGTAAACCCATGGGATGACATCCCATACCCATTACATAAACCCTAAAAGCCCGAAAAGTTTACAAAACAAGCGAGATCTCATGATCTCCACTTCGCCTAATCGCTCCATCTTCGATCAGCCTATCGAAGTCCCAAAAATGGTCAAACACGACCAATGTTCTCTCAAAACTTGGTTGAGGGCCAACAATATTTCCTAGTCAATACTAGTACCTACCAATTTTCATATACAATTAATGAATTTGCACAACTTCACTATGTCTATTTACTATGGCATTAGTATTGAGTTCCATATATAATGAATGAGCATCCACACCCCTCTTTAATAATGTCCTAAACAATGAGCGTCCACACCCCATATGTAAATAAATTCAAACAAGAAACAATTAGTTTATTAGCCTATTCACCTCTATTTCCTAGTCAATACTAGTACAAGCAAAATTCTTGATAGAATTAATGAGTTTGCACAACTTTCTTCACCAATGTCCCATTCAATATGGATTTTTTTCTAAATTCCATATATAATAGATGGTTTTACACAACTTTCTTCAATAGTGTGTCCCAAACAATCAACCTACCAACCAAATTCAAACTATATATAATTAGTTTCCTTAATCTCTTCACCTCTATGTCCTATTCAATATGGGTACTAGCTAATTTCCAAAACAATGCATGACTTTTCACAACTTTCTTCATGAATATGTCTTAGTTGATATGGCTTTCCCACTAAATTCCATATAGAATGAATGAGTTTCCACAATGTTCTTCTATAATATACTCGTTGATTTCTCCAACTTCTTCATGTCTATTTCCTAGGAAATACTAGTACTAACCCATTTTCATATCGAATTGATAAATTTATACAACTTTCTTCACCATATGTCATATTCGATATGAATTTACTACTAAATTCCATGTACAAGGAATGAGTTTCCACACCTCTCTTCAATAATATGTCTTGAACAATTGACTTAGCAAAGAAATTAAAAAAAAAAAAAATTAGTTTATCAACTTATTCACCTCTATTTCCTAGTCAATGTACAAGCCAAATTCTAGATAGAATTAGTGAATTTTCACAACTTTCTTCATCGATGTCCCATTCAATATGACTTGTCTACTAAATTCTGTATGGACTAAATGTGTTTTCACACATTTCTTCAATTGTATGTCCCAGAGAATTGACCTACTAACCAAATTCAAACTAGAGACAATTAGTTTCCTTAACCTCTTCCCCTCTATCTTAGTTAATACTAGTCCCAACTAATTTCTAGATAGAATTAATGAGTTTGTATAACTTTCTTCATGATTATGTATCATTCGATATGACTTCTACACTAAATTCCATACAGAATGAATGAGTTTCCACACCTTTTTTCAATAACATTCCAAACCCAGATCAATTTCCCCAACTCCATCACTTCTATTTCTTATTCAATATTGATAACAACCAATTTTTTAGATAGAATTAATGAGTTTGCGCAACTTTCTTCACCAACATGTCACATTTAATATGAATTTCACACTAAATTCCATGTAGAGTGAATGGGTTTCCACAACTTTCTTCCATAATATGTCTCCTATAATTGACCTACCAACCTACTTTAAACTAGAAACAAATTTAATCCACAAACTTGCTCCCCTCTATTTTCTAGTCAATATTTCTATTGACCAAACTCAAGATCAAATTAATTACTTTGAACAACTTTCTTCATCAATATATCCCATTGAATAAGGCTTTCCCACTAAATTCCATATAGAATGAGTGAGTTGAGTCCACGTCATTCTTCAATGCTTTGATCTACTAGCAAGATTGAAGCTAAAAACAATTAGTTTCCACATCTTCTTCACCTATATTTCCTAGTCAATACTCGTATCAACCAAATTCCAGATAGAATTGACAAATTTGTACAAATTTATAATACTGGTATGAGCTAGATTACAAATGGAATTAATGATTTTGCACAACTTTCATCACTAATGCCCCACTCAATATGCCTTTCCCACTAAATTCCATATAGAATGGATGATTTTCAACAACTTTCTTCAATAGTGTGTCTCATAAAATCAACTTACTGACCAAATTCAAACTAGAGATAATTAGTTTCACCAAAACGTTTTCACCCCTATGTCCTAGTTAATATGGGTATTAACCAATTTCCAGATAAAATTCATGACTTTCACAACTTTATTCACAAATATGTCTCATTTGATATGACTTCCCCACTAAATTTCATACATAACGAATGACTTTCCACATTTTTCTTCTACAATGTGTTGATTAGTTTCTCCATTGTCTTCATGTATATTTCCTAGTCAATACTAGTACCTACCAATTTTCATATACAATTAATGAATTTGCACAACTTCACCATATGTCTATTTACTATGCCATTAGTATTGACTTATATAATGAATGAGCGTCCACACCCCTCTTTAATAATGTCCTAAACAATTGGCCTAGTAAATAAATTCAAACAAGAAACAATTAGTTTATTAGCTTATTCACCGCTATTTCCTAATCAATACTAGTACAAGCAAAATTCTTGATAGAATTAATGAGTTTGCACAACTTTCTTCACCAATGTCCCATTCAATATGGATTTTTTTCTAAATTCCATATAGAATAGATGGTTTTACACAAATTTCTTCAATAGTATGTCCCAAACAATCGACATACGAACCAAATTCAAACTAGATATAATTAGTTTCCTTAACCTCTTCACCTCTATGTCCTATTCAATATGGGTACTAGCTAATTTCCAAAAAAATGCATGAATTTTCACAACTTTCCTCATGAATATGTCTTAGTTGATATGACTTCCCCACAAAATTCCATATAGAATGAATGAGTTTCCACAATGTTCTTCTATAATATACTAGTTGATTTCTCCAACTTCTTCATGTCTATTTCCTAGGAAATACTAGTACTAACCCATTTTCATATTGAATTGATAAATTTGTACAACTTTCTTCACCATATGTCATATTCGATATGACTTTACTACTAAATTTCATATACAAGGAATGTGTTTCCACACCTCTCTTCAATAATATGTCTTGAACAATTGACTGAACGAAGAAATTCAAACAAAAAACAATTAGTTTATCAACTTATTCACCTCTATTTCCTAGTCAATGTACAAGCCAAATTCCAGATAGAATTAAAGTGAATTTGCACAACTTTATTCATTGATGTCCCATTCAATATGACTTGTCTACTAAATTTTGTATGGACTAAATGAGTTTTCACACATTTCTTCAATTGTGTGTCCCAGATAATTGACCTACTAACCAAATTCAAACTAGAGACAATTAGTTTCCTTAACCTCTTCATCTCTATCTTAGTTAATACTAGTCCCAACTAATTTCTAGATAGAATTAATGAATTTGTATAACTTTCTTCATGATTATGTATCATTTGATATGACTTTCGCACTAAATTCCATATAGAATGAATGAGTTTCCACGACTTTTTTTAATAACATTCCAAACCCAGATCAATTTCCCCAACTTCATCACCTCTATTTCTTATTCAATATTGATACCAACCAGTTTTTTAAATAGAATTAATGAGTTTGCGCAACTTTCTTCATCAACATGTCACATTTAATATGACTTTCACACTAAATTTCATGTAGAGTGAATGAGTTTCCACAACTTTATTCCATAATATGTCTCCTATAATTGACCTACCAACCAACTTTAAACTAAAAACAAATTTAATCCACAAACTTGCTACCCTCTATTTTTTAGTCAATATTTTTATTTACCAAACTCAAGATAAAATTAATGACTTTGCCCAACTTTCTTCACCAATATATCCCATTGAATAAGGCTTTCCCACTAAATTCCATATCAAATGAGTGAGTTGAGTCCACATCATTCTTCAATGGTTTGATCTACTAGCAAGATTCAAGCTAGAAACAATTAGTTTCCACACCTTCTTCACCTCTATTTCCTGATCAATACTCGTATCAACCAAATTCCAAATAGAATTGACAAATTTGTACAACTTTCCTAGTCAATACTCGTATAAGATGGATGTGTTTCCACACCTTTGTTCGATAATGTCTCAACAACAACTAGTTTCCCCGAGTTGTATTAACATGGGTGGCGTTCAATTTTACACGATAGAGCCCCAAGGTCGCCATCATCGAGAATGCAACCGGCCAGCATTTGGTGGATGAGGATTGTGAAACGTATGGTTACAACGAACGAAGTCAAATGAGGTCGCCATCATCGAGAATGCAACCGGCCAGCATGGGTGGCGTTCAATAACTTGCCCACAATAAATCCCAAAAGACATTACTTTCAGGGTTTTTCTTTCCGTCACTGCAACGCGCCAACGATGTGAAACATTCGGCATTTTCTTCTACGCGCCAATCATTTTCCGCAACTTGTTTCACACCTGTTCCCCACTGAATACAGCGATTTCTCCCGCAACTTGCGTCACACCTGTTCCCCACTGAATACAGTGATTTCTCCATATTGTAACACCAAATATTATACATTTGATGGAAAATAAAGTAATTATTCATATTGCTAAATCATATTTTTAGTATTCTTATTTTAAAAGTAATATTTTTTTTAAAATACCATTTCATTAATAAAATTTAATATTTAACCAATTACATATAAGATATCATAATTAATTTTTTTTTAAATAACACTTTTATAACAAACCTCCTAGTAGTTTTCTATGAAGATATTTACAAAGCAAAATAAGAACAAAGCAACATAAAAATTGACCAATCAAATTAATTAAATAAAGATATTAAAAAAAATTAATTAAATAAATATATTAAATAAATTTCAAGCGCTATATAGAGATGCCTCTTATAAATAAATCGGTTCTTTACATTTCATGCCTCTTATAAAGGAAAATGCAAAATTTATTTTCAACTTTAATATATCTTTATGTTGTTACTTTTACGTGCAAATTTATTTCTCTTTCCGTTGTTACTTTGACATGCAACTTTAATATTATATTCATTGTTAGTTTGAAGTGGAAACAACTGCAATTTTATTGTCGATATTTACCTCTCGATGCAAAAGTTTGATAGACTTTTAAATTTATTTTTGAATGCACTTGCAGCCTAAACTTGTTTGTTTTGAATTTTTTACATTTACTTTCTATTCAAAGAAAACGTTATTCCCTAGGTTTTACAAAGTAAACTATTGCTTGTTCTCATCTACTTTGACTTCTATACACATAATAAAGAATGAACTATTGGTTGTCACTATGGAGGCTTAATGAAACTTCGAAACTTCTTGGAATGGTGTTATTATTAGCCTCTAACAATGCCATGGGAGTTGATCGCTTATGAAAATCAAAAGTCCTAAAATTGTTGATACAAGAGACAAGTTTATTTTTTAGGGTTTTTGTGAATCACTTTCGAACAATTCTTTAAAACTAAATATATCAATTGGTGTAGGGACTATAGATAATGGTTGTATTGTGGGAGAAAAGTCCTAAAACTTTTGATATAAGAGACAAGTTTGGATATGTTGGAGGGAATATAATTTTTGAGGGTTTCTGTGAATCACTTTCAAACAATTCCTTAAAACTAAGTGTATCAATTGGTGTAGGGACTATACACAATGGTGGTATTGTGGGAGCTTCCATTGAAGGTAGAAAATTAGACTCTATAGAGGATTTCTCAAGTGGTGTGAGGTATGAAGGTTAGAGTAATGAACCAATTGTTTGAGTAGTAAAAATGAACAAGGGATATGTAAAACTATGGAAAGACAGGCTTATGTTTTTGCTTAGTCAAGACACCATGATGAATTGTATCCTCCAAATGCAAGAGAGAGAAATGGTTGGTTGTTTCTTTGATTAGTCAAGTTTGGGAAATAACTTGTTGGATTACATGCTTTTGTATCACATTCTAATACAAGGATGGTTGGATTTTATCTTTAGAACCAACAAGGATGTTAAGAGAATTAATCAATGGAAGTGGATCTAGGGAACTATGATATTTTCCTCAAAAAACTAGTTAACTTGTTCGACCCTTGGGTGGAGAAGACATCAATGCAACCTATTTGGGTGAAACTGCTAGCATTACCTTTGGAATTTTGGAATGGCTCTATGAAGAAATCAATAGAAGACAACATTGGTATCTTACTTGGCATTGATGAGAGATCTAGATCTTTGGTGATGAGATATGTAGCTAAATTTTTGGTAAAGATGGATTTTCGTGAAAAGTTACTCGAAAATGTGCAGATAGAAATAGTTAACTAGAAACACACATAAACCTTGGATTACATGAGGATTCTATTGCATTGTGGCTATTCTCACCATTATGGTCATCTAAAGGATGATTTTCCTATGAATACCACCAAGTTTGATAGATGGCAAGCTCAAGCTTAAGTCCACATTATGGGAAGGTGAAGTTGAAGACATAAGTGGGAGTATTTTCTTTAGAGGGTAAAGGTAAGAATCACAAGATGAGCTCGTAAATTCAAAGGTGGAGGATGTTAGTGAAGTGAGGATTGGATATCACACATGCTACCAAAGTGGGTACCACATCAATAAAGATTGTCAGGACAAATATGGGAATGGAGGATATTATTATGATATGTGTTTCTATATTGGTAAGTTCAATGGTATTTTCTCTAATCCAAATTCTTCATCTTGATATGGTTTTTGAATTTACCATAAAATATACTCACCCTAATCTAGGGTATGGGATGAGGAAGACAAGTTGTGAGGCCACCTTGAGGCCACCAATATGGTTGATCTGTAAAATGTCGTGGATATTCCACTGGAATAGTTTGTCACAACATATTTAATAAAATACTAAAATATTTACTATTAATGTTAATTTCCTTAAGATCTCCAGAATATTTAGTTACTAATAAAATAGATAAAATACATAAAAATAGAGAACAGTAAATCACATTGACACCATCCACAAATAAACACAAGGTATGACCTAGGAAACCCAATATGAGAGAAAACCCAACTAGAAGGTGAGGTTGTTATGCTCTCTTTTCTCTGGTAAAGAAATGATGCAAGTACAAAGAAAGAGGCACTCTCGGTTGAGTTGCCTTTGACCTGTGGCCTGTATGGATGCTATAAAATCTCTTCTTCTTTGTTATGCTCATAGAATACCACTCTCAGATGTTTTTCTTAGCTATGGAACAAGATACAATGCAAAAGAATGGAAGCCCTTGTCCTGCTAGTGGCCTGGTTTTTAACATAGCTCGATAGACATCTAGGGATAGGTTTTTGACTTCCTCAACCTTCAATTGTGATAAGGTTTTGGAACTTCTAGAATGTTCTTAGAAAACCCACTACATGGCTAGCCCCACATGTCTAAGTAATGGAGGTTGACGTGGCATCCACTTGCACCATGGTGATCAATATGGTAGGTCAACTTGTGGGAGGCATAACTTTCTCATACAAACTCCGATTGATGAATGGTCTACATCGTTGGAAAGGTATTGATGTGTATAATTTATAATCTTCCTCCATAGTAAGTTTAGGACAAAAAAAAAGGGTCGTTTTATGCCTCAAAATGGCTTCAGAAGATTTTTGACTATTTTTTGGACCCAAATTTCCAAATTTGGACCAACCTCCAAAATGGCCCTAGAAGTTGATTCCTCCAATTTTTCCGCCCAAAACGTAGTGAGATATATGAAAAATAATATAAGATCAAAACTCTTCGTTAAGCTATGTTTTAAACCCTATGATGGTCCTTCTTTCTACAGTTGTGGCATCATCTTCATGCTAAAAATGTCCTCCTCTAACTAACCCCTGTGCCCTATGTCTATCCCTTGATAAAGAGTCAAGTTACAAGTCTCAGGACATGGGGGTGAAAATATTACCTACATAGAGAACAATACATTGAAGGTGAGAGAGCTAGATAATCATTTCCTTGATCTTCCTAGTATGATTTCTCTGATCCCTAGTCCCTTGAATCCTGCACCTATAGACCCTTTTTTTTTGTAAATAAAAAGGGTAAATCCTATTATTGTGTTTTCACTGTACAAACTATATATATTTCATTGGCATGCCACCTGTTCCATAAAACTAGTGAAACTAGAATAGGTGGTCGCCTATTATACTTTCGGCCAAAAAAGGCATCTGCCACATGCCCTGCCAATTGGAAACCAGAGCATGTGGCAGATGATTGTCCTGACAACGCTATCTTTGCAAGATAGAACAAATTAACAACCTCTGAAAAAGAAAACTAGACAAGAAATATGCAGAGTACCAGTGCAAAATAACAAGAAGGAAGCGCCATCATTGTGTTGGTATAGCTCAGAGGATTGTACAAAACTAATCATTGGTCGAGTTCTACGCACCATCAGATATGTCATTCGAAGATCTAGGAAGAGTGTCATTGTTGGTCTGTAGCACGAAGGCTTGCACACAGGTTGGGCATCGCTGCTTGGCCGATGCATTCGAGAATGCGTCGTACACCATATCAATTCGATTGTTGATGAGGGTGTCCCGATGAAGTTAGTCCGCCATGTATCTTTTGAGATCGAAAATGAGCTCCAACTGCTCCAGTATGAAGAGGCTAGGGAGAGCTAGGTCGTATTATGGAATTGCATTCAGTGGTGGTGTAACACCCCTGTTTCCCCCAGTTTGTAAATATAACTATATTGGCCAAGAGACTATGGCAAACTCGATATGTGTGAACGTTTGATTTGTTGAACCTTTGTATAAAGGGTTAATGAATGAAATTTATGTTATTAATAGAAAATGAATAAGTGTTGCATAATTGTTAAAAGGGGGGTTTTCCAAGATAGACCATGCATTCTATGAAAGAGATGGTGAGGAGAAACAAGAATGGTTGAGATAACCCCCACCAAACTAGTACCTTGTTGTATTTAATTTCTTAGGACCAGAACAGTTCTCTGACCCAGGAATGAATTACAGTCAGGCTGGTAGGTGGGAAGACCTCCTAAAGAGTTAATGAGGGGATGGGGCAGAGAGCCCATCTATAAGTATTTCAGACCTAACCACAGACTGGGAATTCAGGCCACACAGAATCTTGTTGAGGAAGGAAAGAAAGGAAGGTGTGGTGGGCAGA
The DNA here is from genome assembly GCA_009831015.1 of Picea engelmannii. Lineage (NCBI taxonomy): Eukaryota > Viridiplantae > Streptophyta > Pinopsida > Pinales > Pinaceae > Picea > Picea engelmannii. The sequence continues at coordinate 481 of WSFP011447363.1, read as the reverse complement.
GGAAGGCATGCGAAGAGAAGTAGAGAAGAGAGCCTAAGATTTCGGGTTCGAGGAAGAACTAAGAAATTAGCGTGTTCTGGTTGCAGGAAATGGCTAGAAGAATTGTGATACAAGATGATAAACGAGGTTGGCGAGTGACTGAGGAAGTATTCAGGTGGACCTCTTTTCTTGGTATAGTGAAAATCGTTGCCAAGATCCTGCAGTAGGAGGAGAGTAACTGCCATCCCTAATTTTCGTTGAGCCAGGAGGAGGAGAGTAACCTCTGTCCCTAACTATCGTTGAGTCGGGAGGAGGAGAGTAACCTCTGTCCCTAACTGTCGTTGAGCCATGAGGAGGACAGTAACCTCCATCCCTAACTGTCATTGAGCCGGGAGGAGGAAAGTAACCTCCATCCCTAACTGTTGTTGAGCCAGAAGAAAGGATTATATCTCAGAGCATCGTGGTCTAGCTCGGGGGTGGCCAGTGGTAAATCCTTTAGAAG